>JAEKIV010000356.1:0-35696 GCA_016801325.1 Hypholoma fasciculare
TGATTTCCAATTTACGGGGACTGATAATATGCGTCTGAGATTTTCCGCGCACTGCTCAAAGTTTACGGGGCTGCTTCCAAATCTTACGGGGAGAATTTTGAGTTTACGGGGAGTGTTAAAATGTTACGGGGAGACTAATAAATTTTACGGGGCCACCAAAATGACTTGAAATTTTTCACGCGCACTGTTGAGTTTACGCGGAATACTTACCCAAACGGACCGCCATAGGAGAGGCTCAGCTTGCTCTGTGCGACATGCACTCCCTGATAAGTGTTGGTGACATAGACAACGAGGGTGACGCGATCCTCAAGGTTCACCATGCATCTCTGGCCGATTTTCTGTCAGATCCTGTGCGATCATGCCATCTTTATCTGGATCCAGATCAATCGAAGGAGTTCATTTTTACCTGTATTATTTCTCGCCATGAAAGTACGTGAGCTAGACTTTATACGTTTGATTTGGAACTTCTAATGACATCTACATAGGCTTCACGGGTACCTCTTCCGGATATTTCTGGATCTTGCTTCGCGACTTTATTTCCAGTAACCTGTTGACCAATAAAATGGCGACCATTCTAGCAAATTTTAACATCTACCAGAAGATCTCTATAACTGCATTCGATCCAAATCGAAACGACGAGCTTCTTTCCACTCTGGATAGATATCATTCATGGCTGAAAAACGAGGTAATCTAAATCAATCATTGACTATGTAACGGTTGGGCGCTTATATGTGCTTTTGGCAGCATACGTCATCGGCGCTGTCCACTATAGCAGCTCAGTTGAACGAAGACGCGGTGGCAAATCTTGACACGTGGATGTGCAACGCACTACAATGCAAGGAATGGGAAGCCGGAAACCATCTAGTTGCTGCTGTAGTTGCTGTCAGAATGTCTGAAAAAGACGTGAAAACTCTCAGTCGCTATGATATATCATTCGACCGCCTAGTAAATTCATACGGTGTCTTATTTGAAGCACTATCGGATGTGGCCCGTGAGTCCAGCAGGCAGACTTGTCAGACTCTGGACACACGAAACGGTGTTAATTCCGTCAAAATTCTCTTTGAATACTGTGTGCAATGGTCGCCGTGGAGTCGGTAAGTCTCAATTTATTTAATTATCATGTTCCCCGGTTTATATCGTATCAAGGGGAGTGATACCAGTATTCAATAACAGTTTCATTCGTTGGTTGGGATATATTCAAGAATATCTAACCGGATCTGATTACAATCTGCAATTGGCGAAGACACTGGAAGCTATTCAACTAAAAGAACGTCGTTCGTTTATTTGCACAAAATGGTCGTATGAAAACTGCCAAGTGCATCCAACAAACCCTGAATGTCCCCATGTTCACCTGTGTCGATGCCACCGACAATACATGGACATGGTTCATCTTAAGCACCATCTATACACCTTTGCCATATCTGCATCAGATTATCTTCAGGTTTGTGACAATAATCTCTGAGATCATTTGCGTAAAGTTTCTGATTATGGACTTACGCTAGAGATGCGGCATAACAATTGAAAGACATCCTTATAGCTCTACCCATGCTATTTGTTACTCCTGCCAGTCTACCGAAGATTTTTTAAACGATACAGAGTTTGGGACGATTCACGAGTTTTTGTTCTTGACGGATTTCCATGCCAATCGTATGCCAGGCTTTGAGGAAGGGTTTGATCTGCTATTGCCAGGACATAATTAGTATAAGTACATATACCGGATCATGGGTTGCGGTCGTCTGTTCTTAGTATTAGTATCTGGGTCGCGCTCGAGTCTCGCTCAGCCTGAATCTGTATTAAATAAGTATATATAATGTTCAGCGCGAGGCTCTGAATTTATTTAATGGCGTTCTCTTTTCATCAAATTCCAACGTCACTTCGAGCTCATTCCTAGACCCCTGCTCCGTTTACTAAATACTCGCAACCTCCTGTACGGGCGGCGGCGGCCGTGCAGAATACCCGTGCTGACTGGATTGCGCGAGACGCGGGTGGCTCTGCGCGTGTTCCGAAGCTCCGGCGGCGGAGGATCACTCAATGATCATATTGATCTTTACATACTCGATGTTGCGCATGGAACTCCTAGGTACTATCTCATCAGCTTTCAGTATAAGGCCGAGAGGGTGAGTATTCCTCAGACTCTATTCGGTAGATGGAAGATGTGTCCGTACCATGAGTGAGTACGCGCCAACTCATGTGCGCGTGCGGGCGTGCGAATATTTGTGTAAACGCATTGCCATACGCCTATGTACATCGCAGCCGTGTAGCCACTCTTTCACTCCGCGCCTCGCGCCGACAGCAGCATGCTCTAAGGCGGCTCTGTACGATAAATCCTCTGCGGCGTACACCGGTTACCTCTTATGCGGCCGCTCCCTGAGTGCGCTCCGACATGCTGATGGGTCGGCTTCTCGTGCTGCTCGCTGACGCGTCGAATCCGCGAGGCATTCCTGGAAACAAAATGTGTGTGTGCGATTGGCAGGCCAGGTGTGTGTATGTGGGGACGCCGGAAATATAGGCTTCGGCCGATGCTGGGTGGGACGAAGAACGCCGTTGGGTTAGCGTGCTACTTACGTGCACAGCGCGCTTATTGCCCGTGCGCTGTGTGTGCGCTGGGGGAGCGCTTCGCAAGCCAGCCGCCGCCGATCTAGTTGTCGCGCTGAGGGATACGCTTTGGCTCTTCTCCCTCCTGTGCTCGGCGTAGAACCCCGTGAATAGTATGCGTCGATGTGTGGGGGAGTCTTGGGGGGCCGTAGGCGTAACCGTGCGCTCACGTATACAGACATTAATACTCGAGGCCTCGTAATGTCTCTCACTGATAGAGTATAAAGCAATCACCAACGTGTCTTGAGTCTCGGAAAATACCCCTGCATTATGTACCAAACGACCATTTTCGACCTGCCGGGGCAGAGAACACACACACTACGGAGCGTGGTGGGAGTCCTTGAATTAACGCGCCAGCAACCTTGTATGCTGGCGTAGGCTGGCTGAATAGGATAGACATACAAGATGTTGATAGTGATACATTGCGAAGGGCGCGCATATATGAGGTAAAAATACAGGGTTTATGTAGAAATAAATAGCGAATGAGTCCAAGGTTCGTATATGCGGCGGGGGGCGGTTCGTTATGCTATGTTATAGAGTACAGGTGAGCCGGGAACTCTCGCGCGGCGAGAGGGCCGATGTATGGGGTGGCAAAAATGCGTAGGGCGTGTAGCGTGTGATAGGATGTGGGATGTGGGATGCGATAAGGGGTGTCGGGTATAGGCGCGCGGGATGAGCTAGAGACAAGAAAGGCGCGCACGGGCCTATGATATCGCGAGAGCGGCTCGTTGGAGGTGGTGCTTGTAGGCGATAGCTGGCGAGGCGAGGCGGGAGATGTGTGGGGTTGTGGTGGTGTAGGGCAGGATGTAGAGTAGGTGCATGGTGAGGTAGGCAGCAGATCCGCGCTCGGGCTGGGTACAGGATATCATTACACGGCGCGCGCTCCAGGCGCGAGCAGGTCGTTCGTTCGTTCGTGCGTTCGTTCCATCCAGACGGGCGCATTAATTCTTCCATTCATCCATGCCGCGTCATCTACGCATACAGCGTGATATCGCATGATATCGCATTCACAGAGTGAGCGTCCCAGCACGCGCCATGCGCAGCATGAAGCGCTCCGCCCTCCGGAGCGGCTGGATGGCACTTGCCGCGGCGAGAGCCCGGGCGGGATCGGTGATGGGGTGCTCGGGGGCTGGTACGGGAGAGCGCGGGAGAGCGGGGTTGTACGCGCGTCCCATGAGGCTGGTCGGCGTGTTCTGGGCGTTGACGTGTGCCAAAACGGAGGCGGCGCTTGAGAGCGCGGCGACAGGGGAAACGGGCAGGGCGGTTGTGCTTAGCGGCATGACCATCAAGAAGAGGATGAAGGCGAGGATGCTGGGCAGTGTGAGGTGGGCAAACATCTTGCTTGCGTTGGGTGAGGTAGAGCTTTGGCGGGTGCTGGGCACGGGTCGTTGAGAGATAGATGGCGGGGCGTACGAGAAAGAACGAGAGAGAGAGGACGAATCACAAGAGACGAGACGAAACGAGCAGGCGAAAACGATCGACGCTTGCGCAATTGCGAAGAATCCTGGGAAGAGAAATAAACGTGCACGTCAAGTTCACGTTGGACGGGGAATAGTTCTACTCACCGTCCATTCCGAGCGTATATATGCCCTGCTCCCACCTATTGTCCGCGCGGCATGGCGACGAGACAGTGGCCGGCTCCAGGTGCGTTGAGGGCGCTCATTGTGCGTTTGTTTGGTGAGGTGTTTGGGCACCGCTGTGCTGGCCATTGTATGACGTAATACTAATACGGGCGGACCGTGGCGGAGCCGCGGAGGCGTGGGAGCTTCTTTCGGCACGGGCCGCAGCCCCGCCAGGCCGCCGCCGGCTAGCTTTAAATATTTGAATATTGTTGAACACGCATCTTTGCGTGAGTTCTCGTAGCAGAAAAGCAGCCCTGCCGTCGCACAGCGCAGGTGTATCATGCGCTCCGCTCAACCTCTGCCCGTTCCCACGGCCCGATGTAATCATTGAGTACTCCGATCATACTCTACAAGTAACCAAATTAGTAGCACTAGCACAGGAAAGCAAAACACAAGAGAAAACCGACCTATAGCACTTTAAGCTTCAAGCTTCGTACGCCGAGTTCAAGGCAAATGTCGAATTTGATGCATGCGTTGAGTTCAAAGCACCCGCGACGTCCCGCCAAATCGCCTTGCGGATCTTCTCTCGATACCCGTTGAAACTGTGTCGGTAGCTCATAGATGACGACTGCTATCGGTAACCAAAGGCGCGTCATCACGCGTACATATAGACCTCTACTAGCATCGTACTCGTGTCGTGGAGCTATGGTATTCGGATTTTGATGATCTTTCCATCCATCAAGATGTCGGGAATTCCACGGGGACTTCAGGCTTGTTTTTAGATGTCTTTTGAATTCCCGATTTCCTGATTCAGATGAACGAAACACGATCTACTTCCAATTACCCTAGTTCTTCGACACAGGTATGATGATAGGAAGAGTGTATGTGAAGTATCTATGACGGAAAACTCTGAACTAAAATACGTTCAGTGTGGTGTCATTGATATCATCTGTAGTAATGCTGACAACATTCGGGCTGTGTTTAAACCTGATACAAGCTGTGTATTGTTGATTTATTACAGAACCTTGAAGACTATAAGTAGAAGGCAAGTGCAGATTTAATTCTGTAGACACGGAAGTACACCTCTGTTGGGCTGATACAGCGTGTCGTGTATCACAAACACAATCACCTTTGTGCACATTAAATAACTTACCATCACATCCCTAGATATATCACTTACGCTCTTGTGATCTAGGGTCACAGTTCAACAACCTCTAGTCCTTCTCCCATCCTGTCGCAACTTGCTGCCTCGCATGAGAAGGCGCACGGTGCGGCCCGTTGAGGAACAGCCAGAGGGACGGGAAGTGCCGCCACATGGACGCATGAACTGCATGCGGGCACAGAAAGTACGCAGCTCAGCACGCCTTGCCATTGACGATCACTGATGCTACTAGTGGGATGGTTATACGCGCTGGACCACGGAACGGACATGATTGTGTCGCGTCAGTGAACCGTGGGAAATAGTCGAGGGGCGCGGGAAAATGGACTCGGTCGAATTTCGCGGCGGCCACAACTTGCTGCGTTTGTGTCCTTGCCGGGGACGGGAACATAACAAGTCTGTCTACAGAGAGGAAAGGAGACAGAACGGGGGCGACGTCGCCACGGCATGAAGGCTAGACCCACACATCGTGAACACGCCCGTGGCATTTACGAGGCCGTGCGAGACTGCATAGCACATGAGGTGGAGTTCTCCACGCCTATTTGAGCAAGTATAGATTCCAACAACGCCGTGGTCTGAAAATATTGCTGCGATGGGCACCGCAGGCGGTGAAGCAGCAGCTTCCCAAGCGACGATCGCTGCGAATACGGCCCACAAGGGTGGAGAGTGGAGTGAAGACTCAAGAGGCACCTCGTTGAGAGAAGGGTGATGCACAGCATCTATGGACTGGTTAATTATGGGGGCCCAAGAGACAGGAGGCACTAATGCACTAGCATTCGATGGAGAAGATGCTTAGAACGTATACTTGGACCCAAGTACAGATACTGCGATAAAACTGCAGTCACAACCCTTGCATATGCTCCCCGCCTGAGTGCCCATGCTCCCCTCTTACTGATACAGAAGGCAGTAGTAACAAAACAGAGATCAGAAAGGTGTACAGGGCCTTGTCGGCGTCGCTGTGGAGGAGTGTAGTGATTGCGGTTATGTTAAGTTACGGGATGGCCCAACTCGTCCTCGCGGCGATCGACGCGACAGAAAACCTGGACGAATCAAAGTCAACAAGTAAGCAATAATTAGACTGATAATCCATCGCAACACACAAGCGTACGTGACATTGGCCTTGAGATCACTGACTTTCGGTCCGAGTGCGGGGACGGAAAAGACTGCGCTTGTGGTGGAGCCGACCATGGTGGAAACGGCCTGTGTGCAAAGTCGCATTTATGTAAAGCTAGTACATCAGTACCGCGATGCTCACGGTAAAGAAGTAACCATCTCAGAGGCAACGCCGTCGATTGAGTTGCTGCCGTGGGTGGTATTAGGAGTGATCACGTCCAGAACAGATAGGCATTGCACGAGCACGCCGGCAGCATCTGAGAGGCCCCTCACGAGTGCCGCACTCCCAGTTCTACCTGCGCTAGCCGTGACTGACTCAGACGACTTTATTGGAAAGAAGCGGGTGGTGAGCGGGCTGGGGTACACAGCTCGTGAAGTGAAAATATACGTGCCCTCGGCGGTGACTATGGGCTTCATGGACGCTGTTGTGCCGCTAAGCACCGCCTGAACACTGGACAGACTCAGAGCTGCGAACGGAGGGGAAGCTGTGCACGCGGCGATCGCCGTGAGCACAAGTGCGTGGAATTAAATAAAGAGGCGCATTTTGACAGTCTGCGGGAGAAGGTACTAGTGCGGCGTGCACCCCAGCGATGAAGCGCTTATAAAGCCCAAGCGACAGGGGCCACTCAGTTACTTAGTCAGGTATGTGACAGCGACAATATGCAGAACATATATTCCAGACTTCAGTCCAAATACACACATAAAGAAACGTTGCGTTCATAACACTCATAGGTACACCGCACTCGCCCAGCGCCATTCAATCCTGCTTACAATATCGGAATTAGCGAGAGGATAGAGCCCAACCCAGCATCGTCGAGGATCGGAGTGAGCTCGGTCGTAAGTTCTGGAACGGCTGCAGTCATAGCGGTGAGGCTCGACGCGGTAAGCGAGCTAGAGGAACAAAAGTAAGCGAGTAGGCATTCCTCCATCGCGGCATGCAAGCGTACGTGATATTAGACACAATCGGACCGACGGTCGGCCCGAGCGCGGGAACGGCAGACACTGCGCCTGTGGCGGTGGTAACCATTGTCGAGATGGTCTGCGCATATGTGAATAATGCATGAGGCAAAAAAAAGAAACGGCGCTCACCATGAGGAAAGGGCCGAGGGCTGAGGTGACGCCGCCGATAGATTCGGTGCCAGAAGCAGGCGTGGTGACGGTGATGCTCTCCACCTCAGTCACAACCATCGTGAGTACGGCCGTCGCGTCTGCAAGGCCGCCCATGAGAGCTGCGCCGCCACCGCTTGCCATGGTGGTCACGGAGGATGTAGCCGACTCTGAAAATAAAACGAAAATTTAGCCAGTGGCGCATGAAATTATAGTGCACTTACCAACTTCGGTGAGAATGGGGGACAAGGCCGCCGTGGCGTTTACGATGGTTGTCTCGATGAGGGTCTCGACGCTGGACAGCTGTCGGCGGGCAGGGGTGGCCATGACGGCGGTCATCCCAGCGAGAGCGACTGCAGCGAACGGTGCGAAGAAGCGGAAGTGCATTGTTGGTTGTTGTCGAGGACAGGTGTGAAGTGCTAAGCTCAGATGACCAGTAGATTCTGGGATGTCCCTTCTGGAGGAATCAAACTCGCTTTTATACGCGCGTCGGTGAGAGTAGAAAGTGTTACTCCACCGAGAGATGACGCGCACATTACGCAGTGGTATCTCTTGAGTGCTTCAGAAGATGGCAAGAATACGACGGGCATCTTGTCGCGAGAATGCGCGGCCGCATAAATCTGCATGAGTATTCCGGATTACTGCAAGTTGCGTCGCATCTTTGTCGAGCCGCGTCTTCCGCCGTGATAAGATATACCGTACACTTGGTTACTGAATTATCTTGTGGAGCGGTACAATGTTCTTGAAGTCATATCGCGGTTGTATTCAGTGGTACAAATAGAATGCATCCTTCATATCTTCACGGTACGCCGTTAAAAAAGCCTTGGAAAATTAGCACCGGCCCTACTCTAACCAAGGGGAATCGGAATTGATATGCCACAGAGGGTATCCGATTCATACTTATCCGCAATAAAATTCTTCGCTCTATCCTAGCTGCGTCTGCACAATTTTTGGAAGCAACAAATGCCGATCGAGAGTGGAGCCTGCGAACCACGTGTATATTCGTGTATGTAAAATACAATCAACAACAGAACCCCGATAATATTGGACCCAGGAAAAAATACACGTCTCCGCTCCCGAGCTCGTCTCATAAGTCCAACCGGAATCCCAATACGTATCAGCTGTGCAGCAGCCTACCGCAATGGCATTGAAGTCGGTTCCCGCGGCATCAAGTTAAACTTAAGATTAGGACCGCCACTCTCAGGCGAATTCTCGGCCGAGCCAATTTGAGATCTGAAACTATCTAACATGGTGCGCTTTTCGCTAGGCGCCTAGACGTCCATGAGGGAAAGGCGGAAATTAAATGAGCAATGTTCCACACCATGCACGGGGCAAATGGAGATAATTTGCCGTCGGACATGGGCGCTAGTCGTTAGACTGGGCTTATTTATAGTTGCACTCTGCCCGTTCGGCTGGTCGCGGAGTGCGAAATGATGATGCTCTGACGCTGATTCTGACGGGCGTCATGAAAATAGCGTGGTATGCCGCTGCACGGAGCGTGCTATTTGTGTGCACTATGTATTCTTCGATGCTTTTGTTCGTAAGACAATACAATTCTGTGCTTCCGCGCTAGTCCGACTAAGGTAATCGCTGGCGATGCGCTGTGGATAGTACAGATACTCGATAGGGGGTATTTATTCGCTAACTATTCTCAGTGGGATATGATCCACCGGATGAGAATGCATCTCTTTCAGTAGTCTAGGTATGAATTACTACACATATGAACAACTTGTACGTGGACCTATGCAATATTATTCTGTTGTTGCGATTCTGGGTACTGTCAGATTCGCTTTGGACTTGCTATTCTTCAATATGATTCTTTCAAAATGCGCTAGTGAGCGTTTTTGAGAGCCAACCCATCAGTTACACTGCGTAATACTTTTCAAGTTTCCTACTGTCTCGTCAGGCGTATATTTTCTGTGCGTCTTCGGGATGTCCCCAATCGTTCACTGGCGCAAGATTTCATCACGCCCGTATCCGCAGCTCCTATGAGAGAATAAATTATGTACGTGCTAGTCATAGAGACGACGAGGTACATATATGGAGTCTCAGCCGAAGAGCACATTCCCGCAAACGCCTTATTAGACTTTGTTTAGAAGACTGAGTCCATATTTCCTACAATACGTCATCCATACGCCACCGAATAAAGACCTGGTTTGAGCGCATACGTTAGGTGCATGAATGGGGGCCTTCAAAAATGCACGCAAAGTATAACACATCGCTTTTTGGGCAAGGCGTTCCCAGTGCGCTGAAACTCCTCTTATTGAGCCAACAACACCTAATCCGTTACTTTGGCCGCCCCCGGGCCGGCACCCACAACCACATGAAAGGCGAGGGCTCGGAAGGAAGTTTATTACAAGGAGCGGTGCACGCTGTAGGCGCGGAAGGCCACTTATGAGAGCGAACGTTCAACACGGAGCTTGAAGCTTGAAGGCGGAACGCGTGCGTGTTACCGTGGCCTTCTCCGGTGTTTGCCGTGCCGTGGGATCCGGGAACGCCCACGCTTACCGCAAGCCTCCGACTGCTATACCCTCTTGCCACCCGTAGACGACTCGGGCAACCCTGCGCATTGGACATTGGCTTCCTAGTGGCCGAGTCGCGCTGGAGCCGCGTGTGCGCACATACTGCGGTTCCGAAAGTAACGGGGGGACTCGGAGGGCGGTATTTTTGCTAATTGGTTATCTTGTACATAGGTGATTCAGCACAAAGATGAACTCGGGGTCGTGTTGCCTGTCAAAGCACTGTCAGTGCAATTGAATTTTACTAGGAGCCACGAGCGCTTATTTTCTGTAGCACGTGCCTACAGAAAGTTGACGTTTCAAGTTTGAAAGCAATAGGTCAATACCACCATGCGCAAGCGCTTTACATATTTAACTGCTGTCTGCCTTACAGTTATTATTACGAGTGAATATGGACGGCGTCAAGGTTGACTGTTTCCAATCTGGCTTTTATTCAATATTTGAATAAGTTTAAATCCCAAATCACCCAGAATCTCTCCACGCATAACTTTAGATCACAATGGATCACAATGCTCAATCTCAAACGCGCGTACCTGGACAACTCTGATAGTTTCGAGCTATCAGGGCCTCGAAATATTGGCACAATATCCAGGAATATTTCAGCACATGGATTCAAAACAAAAAAAAGATTCAAACAAACAAGATCATGTATTCAAATTTAGTGATAGACGCAACGATAACATTCACGACTTAACATATTCGCTGTTATGCGATTCCTTCTCAATTAATCCCATCTCACAGATTAAGTAGGCCTAGAATTGAGGTGAGGCCCACCCCGCTGAGAATCGGTGTGAGCGCCTCTGTCGTGAGCAGTGGAACCTCCAACGTTGTGAGGAGCAGGCTCGTGGTCGTGAGCGACCTATCAGAGATATATGTCAGCCCATGGAATGCACGTAATACACGGCAATATGGCGTACGTTATCGTGGACACCACGGGTGAGACGGTCGGACCGAGCGCGGGGACGGCGGCGACGGCGCCTGTGGCGGCAGCAAGGAGCTCAGAAACGATCTGCGTATATCGCGTGAGGTAGTGTTTTGGGTGAGGGACGAGTGCTTACACTGAGCAGAGGCGTGAGGACGGAGGTGATGTCGGTAATAGATGAGATGCCGGAAGCTGCGTTGGGATTGCCCAGGAGGCCTTCGAGCGACGACACGAGCGTGGTGAGGATGTCGGTCGCGCTCGCGAGGCCGCCTGTCAATGCGGACCCATCGATTCCGGAGGAACCGGTACTGCCGCCGGATGAGCCTGTTCCCGTACTAGATGAGCCTGTCCCCGTGCTTGAAGAACCAGTTCCCGTGCTGGATGATCCTGTACCACCCGTGCTGGAAGAGCCTGTACTACCTGTGCTGGAAGAGCCTGTGCCAGTGCTAGTGGAGCCGGACCCGGTGCTGGAAGTTCCAGTTCCCGTGCTCGAGGACCCCATTCCCGTGCTAGATAATCCTGTGGCTCCATCTGGAAGGATAATTAGATGTAGGCATAATTTTTGATAAATATTGACACATACCTACGATGGAGAGTATTGGATCCAACACAGTCGTAGCATTCTGGATAATCCCTAGAATACCAGACAAGCCAGCCAGTTGACGACGCCTAAGATCCAAGTTCACGTTTTGAATGTTAGCTCGTACGAGAGGTGCTCTAGGAGCAGGAGCAGCCAGGACGGAAACGATGCAGGGAAGAATCACGGTGGTCAATGCATAGAAGAGACGAGAATGCATTTTAAAGGTCGGCAGATGCTTATGAGATGGTGAGCTCAGATCGCCAGACGTCTCTGGATTGGTTTTTGAAAACTACGCGTATCATGGCTTTATAGTAAAAATGTGACAGGCTAGTGAAATTTGAGAAAACCAAATCAACGAGGGACTGCGTATAAATTTTGGGACTTATTTGATCGGAGCACAGATTTTCAGAAGAACTTCGGCTTTGATAGTAAGAATACAACATAGACTCTGTCGTTGACTTCTTCAGGATATGACATGCAACTCCTTGACGTCAAACGGTGTATTCAACCATGAAGAGATCACGAGACGATTGAATTATGTTCCTGGTGTCGCAAAAAGCCCCTGATATGACTCGTTATAACCGGTGGCATGGAAAAGATGTGAGTACTAAATATTGAGAGAGAGTATGGCATCAGACATCGTGTTGGACGTGGCTTCAATTACAAAGGCGATCATACAAGGAGTGAGAATGAGACACTAAGTTTATCAAAAAAATTCTCGGATTAAAATATTTTTGGCAATATAATGTAGAGAAGCAGACGGACTGCAAGTGGGGGCTGAGATATGTCGTACAACGCAAGAATCACCGCTCGGTCTTCTTCAGAGTTCCCATCGGCAGACAGCTAGTCCGATCCAATAAAAATAGATATAAATCAAGCGGTATAACTCAATTATAATCACCTCGAGGTCGAAGGTCGCAGCACTGTCAGTGTCAGTGTCAACCTACCGGGTGATTGAGTTCTGCATAAGAGAATATTTTTGTGCCACTTCCCATACGCTACAGCGTGAGACACTTCCGGCTTCCCGCCTTGACGGTGGCACCAAAAATAGTTAGTCTAAAAGCTAATACGATATCTTAATGCCTATTCCGAGTAGTTGACGCTGCTAATGCATGTGGTGCACTTATCTGCGTATTTCGAAGGCACACGTTGCTCTCGAAACATAAGACTGAGTCCGAGGGGGACGGTGGGATAGGTAAAAATTTCCGTGGCGCGGGAACACCGCTGAGCTAATTAAATGTGGTGTTGACGCTGTCGGCGCTGTGGCACACTCAATACACGTTGGCCGGGAGCAACGAGCGCTTAATCTATGCAACACGTGACCACGACGCGCCACGGTTAGGCTTTGTTAGGCTTTGTTTTGTCAATCTACAACCGACTTTGTAAGGCATACCGCACTCATACTGGCTGGTCAAACATCGGAAAGCATACATTCATGAACGTTTCAGTACAGGCACGAAGAGAAACATTACACCGGTCGTTTGGAAATACGTGTTAATGTGGCGGTAAATCGGAGCTGTATTACAGCAGCGAGAGAATGGAGCCCAGCCCACCACCGCTAAGGAGACCACCTCCGCTTAGAATGGGGCCAAGCAAAGATGAGACTCCTGGGATCGTTAGAGTGGTAAGTAAGAGACTCGTTGTAGCGAGCCCGCTGATATAGATGTGTTAGTGCTCAACACATCGACACAATATGTGGCGTACGACGTACCTTATCGTCGAAACGAGTGGCGCGACTGTTGGGCCGAGAACAGGGACGGCAGATACGGCACCAGTGGCGACAGCAAGGACCTCAGTAACAATCTGTGCAAAAAAAACTCAAGCTCGTGTCTTGGACGAGTTGATATTGGACGCTTACACTGAGAAGAGGCGAGAGGAGAGATGTGATGTCGGTGATAGAATCAAGACCGGATGATGCGCCAGGGGTGGACGCAATCCCCTCTAACTCGGATACGAGAGAGGTGAGCACGTCGACAATGCTCGAAAGGCCGTCCGTCACCGCCGACCCGTTGATAGGTGCCGGTGTGGAAGGGGCTGTCCCTGAGCTGGAAGTACTAGAGGCTCCTGTTACTGATTCTGTAGAATAAATGTAACTAAATACAAAGGTCACAAGGAAGTTTTTCACTCACCTAAACCGGAGAGTATGGGCCCCAAGATTGCTGTTACATTTTCGACGATCCCCAGAATGCTGGACAATTGACGCCGGCTCATTTCCGAGGCCACATTCTCGGGGGCCGCTCGCGCGACAACGGAGTTAGGTGATGGGGAAGCCGTCACAGAGACGATCCCTGTAAGAATTATGGTGGCGAGCGGAGCGAATAAACGGAAGTGCATTGGAGTAGGTCAGAGGAGAGTTATGACAATGCGGAGCTAGGATTACCAGTAGACTCTGGGGTGCTCTTTAGAGAATACACATTGTGTTTTTATAGGTCTCTGTAAAAAAAACTGTAAACACGAAAAATCAATCCGTCGAGAAATGACGTATGAGTTATACCACGATTTCTAGAACATTTTCGGTGCTAATAGCATAAATGAAAGATACACTTCGTCGCGAGAATGTTTGCATAAACATACACAAGTCTCCGTGGATTCTTCACATTGATATTTTTTCTTGAGATCAAAGCCGCGTACTCGGAGATGATACGATCTATTGAGTCCTTGATCAAGTTGTGGAGTGGGTTTGCGAAGCTTCTGCAATTATACCGTGGTCATCCTCAATGGAAGAGGCAAAGCGTAAACACGAAATAATCCGAGTACCTCGCAAGGCACGCTGATCACCGCTCTGTTTACTTGGTCATGTAAATGCGACTATAGTGGAAAATGTCGTATATATCGAGGTTGAATGTGTACAGCACGGCTTCCGTAAATATATGCTTTACCATATACAATAACATGAATATCACCAAGTAAAATTGAGTACTAACGATTGTATACTGGAGATACTATGGGTGAATGTGTGCACAGGTAAGACCTATGCCTACAGCTTGGTCCTGTTTGACAAAAGGTGACTAATAGTCGATATACCAGCACAAATTGTAGAAATTCTGTTTCGATACAACACAAATGCCGCACGGTCTAGGCTCTCAGCATCAGCATAATATTAGTTTTGCTCTCAGGCCAATTTCATGCGGTTTCTCGGCTGCATCTAAGAATTACCCGAAACATCATGCTGACAACCAGACCGACAGATAATTGTTAAAGGAAAACATAAGACTTTACGCGACACCTTGCGATATCCTGTGATTCAGTCGATACAAAAGCGCAGGTGAAATTACTACACCATTGCCCATGGGCGCTTCCTGTCTTTCAGCTGAGCTAAATATAGATGAAAGGGACTTCGTGTTTGTGGCACACAGTACACGCGAGAATCGACCGACTGATATTAGTAATACTGGTTGGTCAGGAGGCCCTGCCGCTACAACACATGGAAACATGCACTAATCCAAACGAGTAACCTTCAGAGGCACAAAATTCTGTGATGTACAGTATAAATTTAACACGCGAACTTGGCCTGTGTTTTGTATGACGAAATACACATGGAAGAACATCCAAAGATTCGGAAGATGTCAAATCTGTGAAAACATATCAACTATCTCGGCCATTCACAATCGATGACGTGCTTTGTTGATGCCTTTTTGAGCATGTGAAGGTCGTATTTGTTCACGCCGAGGAAAAGATTGCAAAACAAGGAATTTGCTGCAGAGAGACCGAGTTGAAAAGGTATGAATTCACAGACGCGATTTAGCGTAGCATTGTGGTGATTGTTCAACTATATTTTATGATTACATTCAGAGTAATTGTCCTCAATGCAATTACCGCAAATTCTCCGTTGCCGCTAGAAGTCCTTCTTGAGAACATCGAGGTTCATCTCAGTTCACAGCGGTGGCGGAAGGGAGAACCTCCGGTCTACGTCATTTCGTGTGGCAGTCAGATTATCGGTTGATCTTGTGAGGGGACAAAAACGGTGTGGCACACCGCCGAACAAAGCTGTGCTTTGCCTGGTTTCTGGTAAGCACTTTACATTTTTGTATTCCTGCGCCGCTCAACTAGGTAATAATCAGGTACTGGATTAGGGTATATTTCTACGCCACTTCCCATGAAACGTGAGATGTATCCGGCTGCACTACATGGAAGTAGCTGACCGAACGAGCATAATATTTCTGTTATATATATTATATTCTCAGTCTGTCAAGTTATCCGCCTCCGCCACAATTACGCGTTCATCGGAGGTCGGGCTACTGACCATGAGCGTCGAGCGCCTATTTTGAATTGCTGGCGCACGTGCCGACATAGCACGTAGGTTGCCGCATTGGGATTTGTTTTTGGGATGCTACTTCGCCTTTTTACGCCATAAATAAGTAACACCGAAAACTGAGTCTCGCTAGCCCTGCAACTTGTACTACCAGCTCCTCCCCATCATGCTGCATTTTATATAGCTTGCAGGACGGCCGCATCGCCTCCGCCATGCATACGTCGCGTGCGCCACTGCGCCTTATTCATTCCATGATCTGCAAATTCAGTATGCTTACTTATTCCCCATTGAGTCCCGGGCAGCATCCAAATCGCGCTCTTTGCTTCCTCGCCGCAGCGTTAGCAGCACTCCGCCGGTGTTAGGTCCCCTCTGGACAAGAGCTGCTAAAAATATCTACAGCGGATACCTGTGCGGCAGGCATGATATCGGATATGTACTTCGTCTTCTCACCGCCGCCGTCTCCGTCAGTACTCGCAAATTAACGCAGGTGGTCGATGCAGCTTCCGACTGCCCACCGCAATCTGCTCTCAGTCTGACTCTGCCGCTTAGTGCCGCCAAAGTGATGTTCTGGCTGAGAGTAATCAACAATAACTGTCGTCATTAAACTTTTAATCCTCCCCATTGTCCTGCTGCGGAAACCCGGTGCAGAGCACAACGTCGCCGGTGCCCGCCGTGCCGAGACGGGGTATCGTCTTTCAACAGGTACAGATACACGCCGGGAATCTATGATTACGTAATACAGAAACAATGTGGTACGACTTGGCGCGCGGAATCTAGTGCTGTGATGACTTCACAATTTCCCCCTTGATCTTCTCCACTACTTTCTTCATCGAAAACAGGCATGCCGCCGATACCTTCGACGTCGCCGATAACAGGGCGCCCCGTGCCACCAGACTACGTCCACACCACATCATGCGCCTTTGTCGACAACCACGGACGCTCGCTGCTTCTGCGCGGCGTTAATCTTTCTGGAGCTTCCAAAGCCCCTGTGGGGCACCTTTCATATCTCTTGGAAGATTTCTGGGAAAGCGCAGAAGCCGGCGGGGAAAGCTTCGTTGGTCGACCGCTGAACATCGACGACGGGAGTGCGGATGTCCACCTCGCGCGGCTGCGCGGGTGGGGTTTCAACATGCTGCGTTTCCCATTTACGTGGGAGGCGCTTGAACACGAGGGCCCGTGAGTCGCTTGTTATTTAGCAAGGGGCGGGGGCTGACTGCCATGAAGGGGGGTATACGACACGGAGTACATGGACTATACAATTCGTGTGCTGGCAAAGTGCAGGGACTATGGGTTCCGGGTGTTCATGGACCCTCATCAAGATACGGTACGTCTTTCTCTTAGCGGAGCGTGTTCATTTCTCTTTTGTGGGCGACACATTTGGTTAGGCCGCGCGTGTTGGGGGCTGCAGGCGTGGTGCAGGAAGTCTTTCTTGTCTACAGACAAGTAACCCCACCCCGTCTTTGTTTTGCCAGAACATAACCCTTTGTTCTTGGTAGCCAAGACGCAGATTGTGGGCTTGATATCTGCGCCAGGCCAAGCTGTGGGTGATGGATGGGGGCTGTTAGGGGGACCTCGGAGACCAGTGCTTCACGGTGCAGACGCGGACGGGGGTCATCCTGCTCCTCTACAGGCAAAGGAGCTCCACTCTGTGCACTTTTTCTGGTCACTCCCCTTCAGCTTTAGAGCAGTTGCTTGGGATGTTGGGTCTAGCCTTGGTAGCACCTCCGCCGACGCGTGCGCAATTGCCCACTTCGAAACCACGCGCACCTATTTTCGTTCTTTTCTTGCTCTTCGTTCTATTTTGGTGTTTCTTCGACTGCGCGTTCGCACTTTTCTGTATACCCGCTATCGAGAGGCGCTTCCTTGCCTTGCATGGACGGGTGTTTTGTTGGGTGGATCATCATGACGTGTTGTTGGGTCATCCCCTTGAACGGGGCTGTGTTGGGGTTATTCATCCCTTCGGCGTTAACCCATATCGCGACGATAACCATCCTCTGGACGGGTGTATGTACTCCAACAGCACGCGTGCACCTATTTTCATTCTTCTTTCTATTTTTGTGCTTGCCTACGTACATTTCCACCGCACCTCCCATACACCTTCTGAGGTCGCCCTGGGCAGGGAACACGCTGTCGAGGGACCCTTATTGCATTTGGTATTTCACCGACTGTCTTGCGCAACGGGGATTTTTCGGGGAGCCTCATGACTGCTCGCTACCGTGTTATCGGCTTTAAATTCGGGCATCGGGGAGCTTTGCTTCTTATTCAACTGCAGGCTGTTACGAGAATTGGTTTTCATTGTCTATTTTTGCATTATCTTTCATTCGCGTCAACGATGATACTGACCTATTTCCATTCAGTGGTCACGGTTCTCCGGCGGTTCTGGCGCGCCGTATTGGACTCTGGCGGCGTGCGGTATCGACCCGCGAAATATCACAGCGACGCAAGCCGCCATCGTCCATTGTGAATATCCCGCCGCACATGAACCCGAACCCGCCAACCTGCCCGCTATGATCTGGAGCACCAACTATGGCCGGCTGCTCTCCCAGACTGTCTTCACACTATTTTTTGCCGGGCGGGCATATGCACCGAATTGCGTCATCGACGGAGTGAATATCCAAGACTACCTCCAAAATCACTTTGTCGAAGCTTGCGGGCGGCTGGCGGACCGGATAGCGGCGTTTGAGGGTGGGAGCCTGCTGGACGGGTGTGTGATAGGGTGGGACAGCATGAACGAACCGTTCGAGGGCCTTTGTGGGTGGGAGGACCTGCAAGTGAACCCTACGGCTCAGGGATCGACGCTGAAGAAGGGCACGTACCCGACGCCTGCGCAGAGCCTACGACTAGGGATGGGCCAGGTGCAGACGGTGGAGAACTGGACATTTGGTGTCACAGGCCCGTCGAAGAATGGCATGGTCACCATCGATCCCAAGGGCCGCAAAGTGTGGGCCGACTCGGTGGAATCTTCGTCATCGACAGAACTGATTGGCGAACTGCCGGACGGGACTCACCCCCGCTGGGGATGGAAACGCGACGTGTCCAAGTGGCCGCTGGGGACGTGCATCTGGGCGCAGCATGGCGTGTGGGATGTGGAGACGGGCTTCATCCTCCGGCCCCACTACTTCGCGACGCATCCCCAGACTGGCGACGAGGTGGAGTTTTTGTCCGATTTTTGGAAACCCCACTGGCTGGCGTATGCTGCTCGGGTACGGCGCGCGCACGCGGAGGCCATTGTTCTCGTGCAGCCGCCGGTGTTCGCGCCACCGCCGCGGTTCGAGGAATCGGAGCTGCAGGGACGGTGTATCTACTCGCCGCATTACTACGACGGCCTCACCCTCATCACACGACATTGGAACTGGTTTAACGCCGATGCGCTGGGGCTGCTGCGCGGGAAATATTCAACTACCCTACAAGCGGTCAAGATCGGCGAGAGCGCGATCAGGAAGTCCCTGCACGAACAGCTAGGATATCTACGCGACGACGTGCCTGCTCTCGGAAATGGAGACTACCCTACGCTCATTGGCGAGATCGGGACACCGTTTGACATGGACTCGAAACGCTCGTATGGATGGACAGATGGCGGGAAGCACAAAGGCGATTATAGCGCGCAGGAAAAGGCCCTCGATGCAAGTCTCTCGGCGTGCGACGCGTGGACGGACGGGACGGGGCGGCAGTCGCTGAACTGGACAATATGGACGTACGTGCCCGACGACCATTCCCATGAATGGGGCGACGGGTGGAACATGGAGGACCTAAGCCTCTGGAGCTCGGACGATCTTCGCTCGGGCAAATATGATGACGAGGACGAGGACGAAGAGGAAGCCGTGTGGAAAGAGGCGGAGGGCCTGCTCTCTCAAGATGGCCTGAACAGCCGCGCGAAGCTGCTGGCGCGTATGCCGCCGCCGCCGCACACGGCACCCCCGCGCGCACGCCGCTTACGCACGCTGTCGGATAGCTCACGCGACTCTGTGTCGACGACGTCGGTGCGCGCGCGTCGGACCCGCGCGGGACACTCCCCCAATGCGTACACGCTGCTCACGGACGGCGCGCGTGCGGTACGTGCATTCGCGCGGCCGTGGCCTGTGCGCGTCATTGGGCGCGCGGTGGACGTGCGGTTCGACGTCCCGTCGGGCGTGTTCAAGATGACGGTGTCCGTGGGGTGGGAAGACCGCGTGCGGAACGCCCCCTCCACCGAGGAGGGCGGGGAGGCGTTAGCGACGGAGGTGTATGTCCCCCTTGTCCACTACGCACACCCGCGCCTGCTGGAGGACGCTGCTCAGGCCGTAGAGCGGCGGAAACGAAGACGCGCGTGGGCGAAGGAGCGCGCGGATACACAGTCCGTGGGGACAGTCACGACGCTCGGGGACGGCGAAGAGTGCGATATGCATTCGGATGGGGACGCGGCCCGTGGGCGGACGCGCGCGAGGGTGCCGTGCCCCATAGGCCAGCAGCCGCTGTCGGTGTCGATGATGACGACCTCAACGGACGGGACGACGAGCACGGCGACGGCGGTGCCTTCCAGTGCGCCGCCGTCGCCGACCGACAAGGACGTTGCCCTTCCCCCTGCTAGCGTGGATCCCGCGCCGCTACTCGTGCGTGACGACACGCCAAACCTTGTCGACCTGCAGGTGTCTATTTCCGCCGGGCACGCGGAGGTGCGCGGGCAGACGCTGTTCTGGTGGTACGACGTGCCGGCGGAGGGCGCCCCCGCGCGTGAGTACGTGCTCGAGGTACGGCGGCGCGGCGGCGCGCTGCCTCCCCCGGGCAAGGGCGTGCTTGCCACGACGCTGGGCTGCACGCAGCCTGCCTCCCGCGGGTGGTGCGAGCAGCTGTGCCCGGAGGACGGTCCATGTGTTATTGCGTGAGCTTACCCACTGTGCGCCTCTGTCGCTGGACATGTATCATTATCCGATTCCTATCGTTTGCATACTTAGAGGAAGGGCCGCGCTGTGCCGTGGTCCTTGTATTTTTATGTTTCATTCCTGGATGTTTGTCTGCTCCACACCATATTTGCATTGCTATCCCTACGTACACATTTTCTTTACTCGTACTCTGCGCCGGCTTAATGGCCGCGCTTCTAAAAGCTCTCGCTTGCAATTATTAATCTGCTTTCTTCTCTTTTCAAGTAGTACTGCGCGCCGTAGCCGGGAGTGGTGTATCTTATTTGTTATTTCTGGACATTCGGACTGATGAGCAGGGCCTGGGCCTCAGTTTTTTGACAGCCAGTAAGGAGTACAAATGGAAGAAGGTCGGCAGAAAAAGGGTCATCATGACCCACCCTCAAAGACGAAGAAGACAAGCCAGATGACGTGCGCGGGTTTCTGGTGGGTACAACTATGGTTTGCGCCTTCAGGCCTCCGACGCGATCGTCTAGTCGGAATGAATCCTACCGCCACAGTCCCGTTGTCTTCCTAAATGAATGCTCTATCCTACGAGAATTTCCCGCACCGTAATCTAGTCTCAGATCGAGACTAACTGCTAGAAATTCTTGACAAAATAATTGTCTGCATCGCATAGCAAAAAGAAGAACTTACATGCACATGGTGAGAGGACGCCACGCGCCCGGGCCAATCATTGAAGTACTGATGCTCCACTCCGCGGCCCATCCAGGACGACATTGTGAGAGGGCGCGCGTGCAGTGCGCGAGAGCACGGACTTCTGTATGGCTAGTTCTGACTGGTGGATCTTACCCAGTCTTGACTTATGATCTGATTTCGTTTTCTAGATGGCGGCAGGGCGGCTCTAACGTCGGACACTATTCACTTGCGAATGAAAAGAAACAAAGGAGGTGAGAAGCGGTGCCCGGTGCGTAAGAAAGAATTGTCAACTGAAGAGAACTGCAACTGTGCAGCTTGTGTGCAGCACCGCATTACGCGAGCCAGGCGGAGGTTAGGATGAATTTCACCCGGCCCGACAAACCTTACTGCGTGGTGCTGCAAACTTACTGCCAGTTGAGGGAAACCTTCTAAAAAAACATATGCATATATCCTTTTTCGGAGACTTCTCTGCGCATTATGTTCTTCTGATGACGCTAAACCACATGAAGAAAATGATTCTCTGCAGGTGCCCGCCAATTCAGAATCAGAAACGGTCAAAACATGGGAATCACTGTGCGTCATTCTGCTGATTGGCGTCTTCTGCGTTTGCAGAGTGGGCTCTCAAAGTGGGTCACTGGATCCTATCGAGAGAACCTCGCGCGCTCAAAATACATGGACTTGTACACATTTAGTATAATGGAGGGCGCCAAGTCAGGCTCGGAGTATAGTCTATCTACTACAAATCTACAATGAAGTATTGCACATAGCTAGTTATTCTGGTTGGTGCCACCATCAACAAACCCATCTCACGCTGCGGTGCATGGGAATTGACATGAAATTATGTGTTAATTCAGATCTTACTTATTACCTTAGTCGGGCTAGTGCGCAAGCATATAATATTGTATATTACGCATCAGCAAGTAGTGCACAATACCTCAAAATAACGCACTCTGCACTGGAGAATGCCACGCCCTTTTCATAACACCTCGAGTCGCCATGGACAGCCGATAATCAAGCCATCCTCACGAATGATTAATGACGTATGACCGAAGCTTTTCTCTGCCTTTATCAACTGGGATAAAAATTCTCGACATTCTTCCTTCTCGGGGCAGTGGCAGTGGCATCGTGGTCTGATCGACTAAATATACTGATCCAGTACAGTTGCATAATGATAATTACACGAATAGGATTATACAAGTGCATCACTGGAAAAATGTGGTTACACGGTGTAACCTCTCTTGGGTGATTGCAGTCTCAAGATTCGCTTGCCCAAAAGGTATCATGAACGGGAATCATCAATATCAAAGTAGAAGAGACTGTTCTGTATTTGCTCTGACTGACGTCTTTCAATTCATTGTATTTTTTCTGTATGTTTGCCGTCGTACAAAGCACACGCGTTATAATTGAACTTTAATTCGCTGCCTCCGGGCGGTGAGCGTGGGTTGTCGTTCTTTGTGGCAGTTGAGCCACATGATCAACTTCCAATTAACAATCCGCGGTACCTGTATAGGACCTGTCAAATACTCTATAAATAGCTCGGATGAGAAACAAGCGCCTACAAGTGCCCAATCCCGACGGTGCAATATCCGCGTTTACGCAGAGCATCTGTCCTGATTGTGGAACTGTTTGAGACCCTCGGTCATTTCCGAGACAAATTACCTCTTTACGTCTATGCGTGGTCCCCAGTATGGCAAGCCCGGAAATTCATAGATGCAGCCGAGAAACCGCATGAGATTGACCTGAGAGCCAACCTAATATTAGCCTGAATTGATGTTGACAGCCTGGACCTCGAGGCAATGCATTAGGCTGACGCAAAGCGGATGTGCATTGTACCGGAACACATGTCGGCCGATGAGACTTTTGAGAAGGACTCCGGGGGTTAGTCGCATATTCTCACAAGCTGAGTCAGGTTACCGAGCTGTCGTTCTTATTTGTATATGGTACATGGTGTATGCAAATTTTCTCAGATTCCTTCCTCAGTCTGCATTACTGCTCGTTTAAGTTTTTTAGAAAGGCCAATAGACTAACCTGGGCCGATGTATCATGTGTGCATGAACATTAAGAGATAAACCTAGCCATTTCAGTTGTAAGGAATGGAGAAGCAGAATCAAGGTACTTCACTTCGCCATCTTTGTTCATGCAGTGCTAATGCTGAGTGAATGCTGCTGGAAATAGCGACTCTTATGATGTCAGGAACTTCGAATGTCAACTAAATCATCGATTGCTCAATATCCTGATCGAAGTTAGAAATACGGCGTGACGTCAAGGACATGCACTTCATAACAATGTGAAGTATTCACGGAGACTGTCACTTACATTCTCGCGATATGATGTATGTTTTATTCTTGCTATTATCCCCGAAACTGTTACGGAACTCTATGCGTACCTCATACGTGATTCTTCACGGTTTTCGCCATTCCACCCACAACGATTCGTCTATAAAAGCAACGATGTGTACTCTGAAAAGAGCATCCCAGAACCTACCGGTCCTCTGAGCTCAGTACTTCCTTACACGCCCTCCGACTATCTACAATGCAGTTCCGCTTCTTCGTGACCTTCGCCACTGCTGCCATGGCAGGAATCGGTGCTGTTGTGGCCGCTCCCGCCCCCGCTCCCAAAGCCGAAAGCGTCGATTTGGCTGTTGAAAGCCGTCAGCTGTCCAGTATTACGAGTATCCTCCAGGTTGCAACGGACGCATTGACGCCTATCCTCTCCATCATCGGTGCGTTCAATCGTAATTTATGAGATGTACTTCCAGCTTAATACTCTCCGCAGAGGGCGCGAGTGCTTCAGGCGACGGGGATGCTCTTACGGGAGGCCTCTCGAGTGTCACCACCGTGCTCACATCTCTGGTGTCTGAGTTGACGAGCCTTGCTGGGACTACAACCGGAGGATCCGGTCTTGGGTCGATCACTGACATCACCTCTCTCCTCGGCCCTCTTCTCAGCGTAAGCACCCGATCATTTACCCATGAGAACACATTTTCAAGCCATATGTACGCAGATCGTCTCGTCTATCCTTGCCACCGCCACAGGAGCCACATCTTCTCTCCCTCTCGTTGGCCCTACCCTTGGGCCACTCATTTCCACGGTCACGTATGTCGCTTTCCGTGTATAACCCCGTCACTAAACGCTGACGCGCAATAAATGTAGTTCGCTCGCAACTACAGCCATCCTCCTCATGACCACCAGCTTGGGACTTGGGTCCATTCTCAGCCCAATCCTTGGTTCGACCGGTCTGGGCTCCATCCTCGGCCTTGGTGGCCTTCTCGGTGGACTGCTGTAAGATAGAACTAGTCGCGTCGTAGCAGTACTAGTGCTACACATCTACAAGTGCCATGGGTGGCCACTCTCATTTTGTTGTACTTCGGCTGAAATATACGATTTTCATTCTTCAAAGTGGCTCTGTAAGTTTCTGTGTATGTCTGAGAGCCGGTTACGTTGCCACAGCGCCTTGAACATGCTTTGCAAACAATAGACAACTGTCGCTTCAGACCTCTGGCCAAAAGACTATACTACGCGAGATAAGGGTATGAACAACTTCAAGGCGGTCAGATACCATGTAATCTGGCTGAACCTTGATATTGTCAGAATGAACACGGATGATGAAACAGAATCCAATTGATATTTCAGCTTGAGTTCAGCTTGAAAAAAAAAACGAGAAAGCATGTTCATGAAAACAGAGTGCCCAATCCAAACCCAATCAGGAAAATCTTCTAAAAAAACATACGAATATACCCATTTTCGGACTGTGTTCTACATATCACGCCCTATTGATCGACGCTAATCCGAATAAAGAAATAATTGTGCACAAGTTTCTGGAACCCCATAATCGGAAACCGTCGAAGCATGGGAATACTCCGTGGTTTTGGCGTCGTTTTGCTGATATACTGCGCCGTCAGGCCAGCTCGCTGGTAGAAAGAAGCTAGTGCACTCAAAATAAGCAAGTATGTGCACGATATGCGTAGGGCGTCTATCCAGATTCAGAATACTTCATCTAGACGCAGATACATTCGTAGAAATATTCTATCATGCTAGCTTACTTTCGAGGTCTGTAGGCTGAGTGTACAGGTTGCAAGGATAAGCGTATGCATAAAAATATGACCTGATCTAGAAATCACTGGTTACCTTAGTCGGACTAGCACAAAAGCACAAAGTTGTTAATCACGCACCACTGCGCCAAGCGGTTGAATGATCCAAGATAGAGCGCTCTGAATTTGAGGATACCACGGCGTTCTCGTAATAACGCTACCAAGGATCAGTCGATAATCAAGTTTCCACAAGAAATGACGTGGAGGGAAGCCTCTCTCCCGCCTTCTCTGTCACCTCAGAGCTTCAGAGAACGTCATCAGTGTAGAATATGGGACTCCGAATATGTTTCAATGAATTGATATCATTAATTATTTGTATGTTTTCCCGTATGCCAATGTGCAGCATCGTACGTACAAGGCAAGCTCGCCCGTTGTATTGAAGTATTGAATGATGGGAATACTGAATACTCTCTCATAGAGTAGCGTGAGTCGAAATTATTGGGGCAGGTGAGTCTTCTGACCATCCTCCTATTGACATGGCGTGGCACCAGTAGAAACGCATCGAAACCGACTTGATCTATAATTAGCCTATTGAACACAAGCGCCCAAGCCCGACGGTGTAGTATCTCCATTTATGCGGCGCATTCACTCGAACTGGAAGTCCATACCAGAGTCTCAATTATTATCCAAATTTTACTCTCTTTCTGTGCGCTTAGGTACCAGCTTGATGCGCTGGGGAGTTCAGGCATGGAGCTCGGAGATTGACCTGAGAACAGACCTAATATTAAGTTGATGCCTCGACCGCGATGCAATTATTTTCGCTAAGCTGATGCAAAGCTCGAATCGTATTGGCTCGGAGTACAGGCACCTGTCTGACGGTGGTATCTTTGTCGTTCTTGTCTGCCTATAAATATTTACCTTCGTGGTTTATCATAACCCTATCCTTCAAGCTTCCTTCTTGAAACCATGATAAGATTAAGACAGGAGTCATCAGGCGAAGGAATATACGGCAGACATCATGCATGAAATACGCATTAGTAAAAACAATCTCTTTTGATGCCCTGCCGCGGATCAGAGGAATTAAACGTAAATATCGTCTCATGATGGCATACTCTTGAATGTTAACGCCAACATATTGCCCGTGCTACTCAATTAGCCGCAGTGCAATCTCAAAGGCTCACACTCCACAAGAGATATATATATACCAGTGCTCCATAGATTTCATCACAGCCAAATAGAAATCCACCCAGAAACATGAAGATTGTGCGGAGATTTACGTATCCATACAATCTGGGAACGAGACGTCCGTGTTATTCATTTTGGTAGTCTCGAAGAGTTTCCCGCAATCGCACTCATGCGTCATTTCTCAATGATTCATCCCTCGCTGACTTTCCTATAAAAGCACAGACACGTCTTTGAAGAGCACCCAGAGTCCAACAGTGTTCTGAGCTCAGTCATTCATACTCATCCACAATGTACTTCCGTTTCTTCGCAATACTCGCAACAGCTGTCCTGACAGGGACTTCCGCTGTCATGGGCGCCCCGGCACCTACCTCTGACAGCACCGACTTGGCTATTGAGCGCCGACAGCTGTCCAGCATTACTTCAATCCTTGGGACAGCAACGGCGGCGTTAGGGCCCGTCCTGTCTATCGTCCGTACGTAAAAATATTCGATATGAGCTATTCCATAGACTTATTTTCTCTTTACAGAATCTGCAGGTGCTTCGGGCGATGGCTCGTCGCTTACGGGTGGCCTATCGAGTGTTACCAGCATTCTTACCGGTGTCGTCTCGTCGTTGGAGGGTATCGCTTCTTCAACTGGCAGCGGCTCGACATCAACTCCATCGTCCGGACTCGGATCGATCACCGATCTTACCTCCGTTCTCACTCCCCTTCTCAGCGTAAGCACCTGGTCTTTATTCAGCTTCAATAAAACCTCACAAAATTCACACACAGATTATTTCTGAGGTCCTTGCTACCGCCACAGGTGCCGTGTCCGCCGTTCCTGCGCTCGGACCAACCGTTTCTCCTGAAGTATCCACAATAAGGTACACATTTCAGTACATCGGTTTTTTATTTTATTGAGTAACAATTTGTATCCTCGGCAGCTCGCTCGCTACCACGATGCTCCTGCTCACGACTTTGGAAGCGCCAGGACTTACTACCGCCCTTGTTCCCATCCTCACCGGAGACGGCTTGACTTCGATTCTTTCAGGTCTGAATTTGTAAGAAACAGTCACGCAAGAGGACCACGCCACTAGGAGTGTTCGGGGAGGATTTTCAGTTTCATTCAAACTTCAGGTTATGTGAGGATTCTGTATGTAGTTGACTGTAACATTTTCTTTGACACTACTCCGCGAGATATGTGTACTTAGTACATGTCTCAATACTATGCTTAATTTTTTTTCTGCAAAAACGAATCTCTGGGTGGTCGTGAGCATCTAATAAGCATTCCCCTTTGATTCCCTGCTGAGTTACACATTAAATTGAAATTCGACGAGGCGGTGTTCAGCACGTGACCGCGAGACTCATCAAGTTCCGAACCTCCCACGATATCCGATATCGGCGCTTTCCATTTCTACCTCAGGCTATTGCCCAGCTTTGGGGTTGCTTTGCCGTACAATAACGCTGGGCGAGGTGGAAGAAATACGCGCTGCCAGACTGCGTGCTTTATTTCATTCGGGCATCCGTGCTGTTTTACGTTTAAATTGTTAGTTCCCCACACCCAAATACTGATTCGCCGTCCCATCGGCGGCACGACATTGCGAGAACTGGACCTCGGAGGAGTCGGAGAACACTCACGGCATATATTGAAAAGTATTTACAACAGTTTCCCATAGAGCACTCAAATATCAAGCAGTGCGTTAAATTCTTTTATTTTTGAGCGAGCGTAGTCAGCTTTTCATTGAATCCGAAGCTAAGTAAGTATGGTAATCACTCTGACGGGAATGGCTTTCGGCACGCGCGCCGGCATGTTTAGATTCAGTGCATCAGGTGTGAAGTCAAAAAGACAGGTTTTGAACTTGAACGTTGAATAGTAACACTCCTGCACCCTGCATCGCAACCGCAGACTCTTTCGCGCTCTTTAACTCTCTTATGGACTCCAAGAGGCAGCTCTCAAAAGGTGCAAAGCCCAAGACCAAGCTCTTCTATGTCTTGATGCCTCCGATGCCGAAAGCTGCTTCAAGTTTGAACGAGAACGCGAGGTCTGAGCCGGAACAGGCAATACGCCTGTCAAACCAACTCTGGGAAGCAACAAGTACGATGCAGGAATCCAGCTTTATCAATAATTGCACTGACACATTTTTTAGAGCTTGAGATAACGACTGATCATGTCGAGGGTGAGGATAGCAATTGGCATATCTGTGTGTATTTCTAACGGTTTTTTGAGCTACCCAGTCAAAAATGAAGAGATCAATGCTAAGGGTGGTTCGCGTTCAGTGGGTGCGTATTGTTTCTTGCCAGCTCCTCGACAGCTCCGTGCTGAACATGAGATACAATCTCCAGCGTCAATCAACACATCGCTTGCCCGAAAACGCAAACGCATAATTGATTCTGACAGTGATGTCGTAAGTGATGTTCTTGTCTCACGCACTACCTCCTTTCTGACAGAGATAAAAAGGAGGAGAAAGTTATACCAAACGCCGTTGATAGTGCTCAAGCAGAAATCAATGGCTTGTATGTCTTTAACACATAACCTACATTTCTCAGAAAGAGTAACCTGTTGAACCAACTCCGCTTATCAGGCACCTAATTACGATAAAAAACGAATACCCTGGTCCCGTTAATCCTGCAGGGAGTGAGATAAAGGAGGAAAATGATTTGAAAGGGGGTGAGGCGGAGATTAGCGAGGAAGCAGAGAGCGAAGAGGGCGAAATCACTTCGCGCGAAGTAAATGCAAAGAATAACGAAAGGAAGAAGAGAAAACTGGGTACGTCCCCAGATATTGCATCCGCGACTTCGAGAAGTGGGTTTCTTTCACTGTTGTATTCATGCGCTAATAGTCCCTCAGAACTCTACGGAAAGCATTTTAGAAGTAATAAGGACAGGAGTGCCAACCTCTGCAATCGGGGCTCAGGGTTACGGAATAAGTGCATCCCAAACACTGGAGTGAGTTATACCTTCGAGAACTTGAATAAAACCATGACGTAATGCGACTACTAGAGTACGAGAATTCGACGACATATAGAGGAGAAGTCCTGGAGGAAATGGGATAAGAATCTGCGCGCTCTGAACAAGACACGCCGCGGCGAACTCGGTATCAAATGGGATCTGCCTGAAAAAGAAGGAACTTCGACTTCTCAAGGACGGCCTAGACACCCTAATCCTGAAGATGCGTCAACTTTCCGAAGACGATCATCCTTAAAGTGGAAACAGTGGTCCTTGAAGAATCTACACAGAAAGGTTGACTGCCTCGCAGAGGAAAACTCGAATCTGAAAGGGATGATCCAAAAATTGATGGACAAACTAGATAATTAGTTTCGTGGCTTATTTTTTTTAGCACTTTCTTGAGATCTGTCTATGAACTTGTAGTCTTGGCCAGAGAGTTACATGGTACAGGTTTGATTCTGAAAAAAAAATGAAAAGAATCAGAAATGTGCCAGTGCATTAGCCGAGCAGGATTTGGAACAATAGCCTGTCGCAATGAAAGCGATGCACGCCGTCCACTGAGAGAGCGATGCTCCCGTTTGACGAGCTACGTAATGACCCAATATTATGCGCCATGCACACAAACTGAACTGTGTTTCAAAGCATTTGTGTCGGATGCTGTTCGGGCTTCGTGTGGCACGTGCTCTTGTACATCAACATAGGCGCTCACGGCGAGGCGCCTGGGCCTCGGTGAACGTGTAATTACTGACAGTTGATAGACAGCGGCAATTTTCGCCCGCCGATAGCGGCAGCAAAGCTCGGGTTCAATTGACCGAGCGAAAGTACGCTTCGAAATAGCAAAGTTATCGCCTTCCCCCCCACTTTCGGACCCGCAGGTTATATCAAGCGCAGCTTGAGCACTCAAAATACGCAGATTGGTTCACGGAACGCGTAGTCATGGAGGCGCCCAAGAGGCAATCTGAATATATCATCTCTTCATTGAAGTCTCCACTGTCGCCTCCGCCCGGTGTAGCTGTACGCGTCTCACGTTGCAAAGCATGAGAAATCGCATAGAAATATCCCCTTATCAAACACTTAATTAACTCCTTATTCGGATTAGCGCAGCTGCTGAAAAATATGAATCAAAGCACTTGGCTGTGTGTATCCATATGAGGTGAAATACCACGACATTTCTATATTGCTCGCAATGATCAACCGATAATCAGACAGAGCCACAAGAAATGACGTATGGAGGAAACCTATTTTCCGCGTTCAAGTGTCAACTGAGATGGAGATTCTCAAGATTGCTTCTCCCTTCTGGGAAAGAAGAAATGACGCTGTGACTTACTTTGTATTCTAAGTGCACTGCTATGATTATGGCAGGGTAATCTCAACATTTGTACCAGCGAGTCAGACCTATGTCCCTAGAATGCAGCTACTTCAACGCTCTCGGAGTTCTTTCGTGCAAAAATTTTGGCGGCAATGTCAGTTCAAATACCCGTATGCATAGAGTGCTTGATAAAAAACACGTCATCAATACAAATGGTTTGTGTTTTTCTCTGATTTGACATCTTCCAATTCTTCGTATGTTCTTCCGTTCACGCGGTATATTTACGTTCGACGTCAACGGGTCCTTTGATTTTTATACCTCCGAAAGATGGCATGTGCCGTCATTATTTGCGGCAGTTGTGTCGTCTCTTGACCAACAGAATCAACCGGCCTTCGAGTTCATAACCACTTCACGTGCACTCATGGCGCAAGTAAACAGCATAGCTTTCGTCTATAAATAACTCAGTTAGGAGACAAGCGCCCAGGCTCGAGCGACGGGCCTGTATCTCCATTTGCACTATGCATCCGTCCAGACTGGAGGGCTATTCGGGACCCCCAGACGCTTTGCGCATCGATCCTCCTAATTGGTGAGCCATGTTCTCAATATGACGTATCTGACAGGTCGTAGATGCAGCCGACAAACCACCTGAGTTTGACCTGAGAGCGCAACTAATATTAGACTCAGAAGATGCTGAGAGACTCGGCCTCGAGGTACTTGCGTTATGCTCAAGAAAGATCAATGCGTATTGGGCCGGAGTACCTGTCTGCCGGTGTGATCTCCGTCGTCCTTACATGAGCGAGGACATGTTCGTGGTTTCTCAGACCCCACCCTCGGTCCGTATTTTTGTTTCCTGTCGTTGTGTCAAAAAGAGTACTTATGATAGGCCGGAGAACATTGGGAAAGACATAGTGTGCGAAACAAGTTTTGTGTGCAAGCAACATTTTCTATTGCATCCATGCTTCGGATCAGGTGCTCAGAGTATGCATATTGACTCAGGGCGTATCTTCATTTTGCAGCCACGGAATAATCGCAAATGCTTCGTAACATTTTGACAAGAGAATCAAATCAGAAGGCGTTCGATAGATCTAATCACGGCCACATACGCGTATAGACGTCAACTTGAAGTAGATGCGACTCATGGCTATGTTATGTGAGGAATGCCTCCACACGCCTTTGAGAAAGAATGTATACTTTTTTTTTTTGAACCCGTTCTGGAAATCTTAAACCTCAGTGACTTGTATTTCTCGAGTCGACTCTCACCGACAAGTCTATAAAAGCACAGACGCGTCTTCGGCGAAAAGCATCCCAGATTCCAACGGTTTTCTGAGCTCAGTACTTCTCTACTCATCTACAATGCACTTCCGCTTCTTCGCCACGCTCGCCACCGCTTTCTTGGCCGGTACCTCCGCTGTTGTCGGCGCCCCCACGCCCGTCGCCGAGAGTACCAGTGCTGACTTGGCCATCGAGCGCCGCCAGCTGGCCGGCATTGCCTCAGTCCTCGGGATAGCAACTTCGGCCTTGGCCCCTATACTGTCCATCGTCGGTGAGTGCATCACGCCCTCTCTGCTGTGCCTATCGTCGCTCATTCTATATTTTCTTTTCTGATAGAGGGCGCGACCGGGACCACGACGGGGACGTCCAGTACAGGTACAGGCTCCTCCAGCACGGGGACAGGCTCGTCTAGTACTGGAACAGGCTCATCCAGTACTGGCACAGGTTCATCCAGCACCGGTTCCTCCGGCATCGACGGATCCTCGCTGACGGGCGGCCTGTCGAGCGCGACCAGCATCCTCACCACGCTCGTGTCGTCGCTCGAGGGCCTCGTCGGCAACCCCAACGCAGCTTCCGGCCTCTCATCCATCACCGACATCACCTCCATCCTCACGCCCCTGCTCAGCGTAAGCACCAGTCACCCGCCCTGTTAAACACTGCCTAACGCGATATGCGCAGACTGTTTCTGAGCTCCTTGCGACCGCCAACGGAGCCGTTGCCTCCGTCCCCGCGCTCGGCCCCACCGTTTCGCCCCTCGTGTCCACAATAACGTACGTCGTGCCGCCGCGTGCCCAGTGCAATGCGCGCGCTGACTTATATCCCTGATAGCTCGCTCACGACCACGAGCCTCCTCCTCACGACCTTGGAGCTTCCGCTGCTCACGACCGAGGCGCTCAGCCCAATCCTCAGCGGGGTCGGCCTCACCTCGATTCTGGGGTTGCTTTAAATTGTTAGATGGAGATGAAAGGATCGTAGTAGGGTTACACCACCGCGAGAGTTTTGGATATAATTTCCAGTCTAGTCTGTAGTTAGTCAGAGGCAAATGGGTTTGAAAGTGTCGTTGAATAGTTGTTATGCATTCAGGCGTGAATTTCGCGTTTCTTTGATCGGTTAAGGGCCCATACAGCACAGCAGTGATTGTCTGGAGGCCTGATAGCGATGAACTTGTCTGTTATGAGCTGCCCGAATTTCTTTGTTGACAAAGTGAGCGCCGCTGTCGAAGCTTCATCTGTTAGCAGTACGTCCACGCACGTTCTGTGCTCGTAAACACCATCATCCTTGTGCGAAACACCATTTCATTATCGCCAACTGTTATAAATTAAGTGTCAAATTGGATGTCTTGCACCACGGCGCATATATGCGGTCCGCTGTGGCCCGGGAGCAGCTGTACTGGCGAGTTTTATCTCCTGCAGTCCCGGAGGGAGGTAGAGGGCGTAGTTCATGCAGCGGGCAGTGCTATGATGGAGATGCAGTTGGTGTTAGAGATGTCAGCGGGGACGCGTCGTCGTCAGGTGTTTGGGATGATGATATGAATGGGGTCAGCGGCCGCCCATGGGTGTCGTCTGTGGCCCACCCGCCGTGCATCCCGATGTACACCACGCGGTCGAGGATGCGCGCGAGTTCGTCTGATCTATGGAGAGTGTCATGTCAGTATGTGGTTGCGAAGGGAGATATGTGGAGCAATTGGACAGAACAGCGGGAACGCGGCGCAAACCCGTGAACCACGCTTCTTGATGCAAACCAGCGGCCACCAGCACTCACCGTGCGCGCTCCTCCTCCCACCCACGCACCAGCACCTCTATACGCTCCCCAAGCGCACCGACCTGCGTACCCAGCGCTTCGAGCTGCTCATCGACACCATCCCGCCGCTTCGCGGAGCTTCTTGCACTGCGCCACGTCTCACCAATGATGAGCCCCGCGGCCACCGCAAATAGGAAGCCCTCCGCGAGGGCGTTCGCGCCGTTGTCAATCGCTCTGCGTGACGCTCGCGTTCAGCGCTAGATATCAAAGGAGCAGATAGGGGCGCACTTGGCCTCGGACAGCGGTCGTATGTTCTTCGCAGGTTCTCCGAGTATGCCCGTGCGCAGCTTCACCTCCGAGCGGTACATGAACTGTGCGAGGCCGATGCACACGCCGCGAAAGCGCTCGTGCCTGCAGGCCATGTGGTGCACTCAGTCAGAGATGCGCGACCAGACGCGCCGCCGAAACTCACTGGCGCGCCTGCTCCTTGATCCTGTTCGAAATGGGCTTCGCGAGCGTCTGTGAGTGTCCGACAGTTGGTCAGCACGGCGGTATACAGCAAGGTAGCAAACTTGCGCGTATAATAAGGGTGGCGAGCTTCGCGCTGGCCATTGGAGGGTGGGAAATCGGGCGCCGAGAGGGAAGGTGGAGGTGGAGGTGAGGAAAGTCGTGGTCGGCGCCTGCCAGCGTCGTCGCGTCGTCACCCGTCGGCACGCCGTATTTGTCTGGTTCCTCCGGTCCAAATACCCCTTGCCGAGTGCCGTGACATAAATAGTAATAATCCTTGAATAAGTAATCCGGAAATAATGACTTCTTACTTACAGCGCGCGTCTCGATTCCAGTCCCCTTGTGCATACGAGAGAAACTAGAGGTTACATGACAGTATCCCTGTGAGTTTTTCAGAAATTTTCACGTTGTTACGAATTGGGTACTTCTCATTACTATTCCGCAGCCGGCTGGCGCCCGCCGAGCTCTCCATTCTACTTGCTCCTTAAAGGCTCCTGCAGCAATTCAGCATAGGATTTACGAGAATTTTTACGCCTTATGTAGCCGCTAAGTAGAGTCCATCAGAATTGCGCAGCCTTCACTAGTGGTCCAGCCTTCGCAAACCCGTCGTAGATGCGGCAAAACTGTGGGTGCTCTGTCTTGGTACTATTAGGCTTGCTTTTCATTCAATCATTCCGCTCAATACCGGCCTTTTGATAATTATCATACCGTCCTTCTGATATCCGGAACCGTAGCGCGCCCCAGGAAAAGCGCATCAAGGACTAGGCTGAGAGCAACTTGGAAGAGCGTATTGTAGAGCCTTACAAACCCCCTCGTAGCGCCCATCACAATTTTATATGATTCTGGCAGAAGCCCGCGAAACGCGTTGAAACTTGCGGCACAGTCTTCTGGAAGAAAATTTTGTTGGACGTGATGTGTCAGATCGGTTACATTTTAGCATCCTGAAAGAGTCGAGGACGCAATTTACTTAGAGGGCCTCACTCTGTTCCCGGTGGTGCTTCTAATGATTTTTGAGGATACCTCTTATGCTGGCGTTGTGATTTTTGAGTGGCAGGGGAATATTAGTAGAACTGAAGGTATTGTTACTCTCAATCTGTCTGATTTGAACACTCGCTACTTGACAACTAGGTCGTGCCACATTGTTAATTCGAGATGACGAGTAGAAGTGCTTCTTCACGAGCTTGTTTTTCTAAATTAGTGGGCAGAAGCCATATCGCTGGCGGCTCTCTCACCGCAGGACGCAAACCACACTAACCATATTAAGTCCCGCGGCGTTTTGTTCTGTTGTTTACTAGTATGTAGCACTGCTGGGAGCCAACAGTTTTTCCGGGAGAAAAACGCATTGAAAACGGAGTTATTTTGGTTTTCGTAGTGAACAATAAAA
>JAEKIV010000357.1:0-33833 GCA_016801325.1 Hypholoma fasciculare
CCGTCGGGCCCGGCTTGGCCCGGCCTAAATGGGCTCGGCTCGGCCCGGCTTCAGGCTTGAGGCCCGAGCCCGCACATCACTAGAACAGCGGAGACAGTAATGAGCGCATCGAGCACCCGCGCGGGAGATGTTCACCGTACTTGTCTGAAAGCCCGGCGTTGATGTCGACCTGGAACGTCGTCGGCGCATTATTGCGCTCCTTCTCGTCTTCGCAGAAGTTGCTTGGTGTCAAGCACACCACTTCGATGGGGTCTTTGCGGTAGGTACCCTCATAATCCATGTTTACGATACGCTCACCAGATCCTGCGCCATTTCTTGGATGTTCCTGTAAAAGAATATACGATTCCATGCCCACCACCGGCATGGTGACTTCGACAGTGGTCAATTTTCCTTTCCAGTCGTGCAAGCCGGGTATATGTATCATCAGCTCTTCAATTTGAAAGTCGAGCGGCTCGCTCGTGTTGATTTCCGTCTGAGGGACTTTGTCCTTGAGCTTCTTGAACACACTGTTTGCGATACACTTATCGCATAAGATTGGCTATATGACGAGACTGGGGAATCCCCAGAGCAACGCGATAGACGTGCAAGTGGTTTCCTTCGCCAAGCTCGTCAGCAGCGTTGACCTACAGGTGCGATTCCGGAGTTGATAGCGCCGGTGGTGGAGGCGGCGGGAGGACCACTGCCGTCATCTCAATGACTGGGCCCTCCTTCACACCTACGGAGATCATTTCTTCAGATTTGGTGGTGTATAAGAGATTGGAGGCTTTTCCCGGTAACTTCGTCCACACCTTCCCTGTAGCAGTGATAGTATTACGCAACTCCTCAATGAGATTGAGCTTGCAGACGCACGGCGTGTTACATTCTTCCGTTTCAACTTTATGTGACCGCCCCACGCACAGTACATTGTCTAGATCATGTGCAATGAGCCTCTCGGGAAGAAGATGAAGTGGCAGGCAAGAACTCACTAGTTTATGCGCTTCATTGCGAGATTTTATCAATTCAGGAGGGGCATAATCTTTGTCTCTGAGGAAAATCGCTATGTCACACGGAAACAACTCCGTTGGGTCCTCTTCTCTCCGCCCAGGCGATCTCTTCCTAAGCATGCTCGAGCTCATCAATCTCTTTCGTCATTGCTAGCATCAAGCTAGCGCACGAGGTTGCACGGGATGGGGTGCCAGCTACACCTGTGAGTCCTCGGGAGTCTTGAAAGGGAGAATGCAGAGCCGAACGGCATCAAGATACTCTTCAAAGTTTTGAATAGACAGCGTAGCTAAGTTTGACAGCTTATAAGAGGTTGACGTAGGATTCAATTGTGGTGACAACGACAAAAGCTTGCTCAAAAACTTTATATTTGTACTCAAGTTCTGAGTGAGCTGCAGGATGACATTCAAAGACATGAATGACGGCGACAAAGTTATGCACGAATTTCATGGCGTACCTCTGCGGCATGCAGCATTGCCTTGGAAACGATACCATTATAATATTGCCAAATGACCTGTTAATGATGCCTGATCGGCAAGATTCACCAGACCGAGCACCAGCAGTACGCGATGACTCACGAGCTGTAGTTCAGACTAAAGCGATCAGAACGAATGACAGGATCGGGACCCTGGAGAATGGCGTCGGCGTCCTGCATGGCGCGGGCAGGTATAATCAGATATGTTGCAGCAGCCATTGATGCATCCCACTCGCCCTGCTTTGCGTCTTCCTCCTGCTTCTTCAGCAACCCATTAGAGCCCCATTTCATTCATGTATAAATTCATAATGCGCACAAGGCATTCGAATGCGCCGATTTAGGCAGTGATGCATTTTGGGTGGTTTCGCAGATGGATTATGATGAGTCGCCCTGTTGCCGATGAGCATGATCAAAAAAATAGAAAGGGACGGAAGGCGTACACCACAGTCAAGGTTTTTGCAGACAAACGCGAGTGAGTTGTGAAGAGAGTAGATGGTAGCGAGCTAACTTTCCTGAGGGTTCTTGCGGGCGCGGCGAATGACTGCATTGTAGATATCGTTCGAGGGTAGGCTGAGGACTTCAGGTCTCTAAAGCGTGTTTGAAGGTTCTCTGGTTACATAGGAGAGACAGATGATCACGATTGCTTATCAGAGACCAAACTGATTATTTGCAGGGTGGAGCTGGCTAAATGTGTTGATAGGTTTATCCACAAAGCCAAGCGCAGTCTCCGGTCAGATTCTCGGGCCACTGGTTGAGGATTCGATAAATGCAATAGCGGGCACAGTGGGATACAAAGTTCCCTGCCTTGATATTCACCCAAGGGCCGTGAGCGCATCTGGCTTGATGTCGCTTTAAGTGTGGCTAGACAGGTAAAGCTATCCGCCAACTAAGTCTTTCTAATGATTGATCTCCTGTGGAGATTGGACAGACATGAGCAGCAGAATGGCACAGACAATGGGGCCAGAAAGAGTGCGAAATACATACTCTGATTGTAAGAGCATCTGAGACATCAATGCCGATGCCGTAGGGCCTATGTAGGCGAATATTTGTCGTCGAGGACGGACAACAGCATGAGAATGTACTGTGGCTACGACAACAATTGGCATGAGAGCAAGGTAGCGGCCACTGAGCAGATGTACGTAGTTGTTCTGGTTCGCGGTAATCTATCTTTCTAGGCGGAATCTTGGCGCATAACAGCTTCTGGCCGAGCGAGGGCGAAAAGAACGAGCCCAAAGGGCGGAATATACTTGAGGAAAGGGTGTTTTCTGAAATTTCCGTTGCTTTTACTGTGAAAGACTGGACGCAGGCGGGTCATGTAAGTATTCCAATTTGAATTTCATTTGCTTCACGCTCCGTACTCACCTATCAACAAACCGCAAAATGCCATATCATATGCGTACTTCCTCTCCTTGGGTCTAGCCTCTTCGTATGGATCTTAGTCATGTAAAAGGATATGGTATAGTAGCTCTCAGTCAAGGGGAATGGGTGAGGTGTTGGCGGGGCTGACAAACATCGTCGGGAGGCTATTCTCGATCTAGTCACGCGACTACGTCCATATTCGGCGTCCGCTATTGTCCAGCCGCCGCGTAGACTTGGACGTCTTATCGGCCTGCTGCCTTGTCTTTCCTTACTTGTCCCAGTGCCCACACCAACCTTTACGACCTCTGTAACGGCGTGTATTGCCTACCTCTCGTCAGGAAGGCCCAGCTTCCATGCACATCCTCTATCCTTCCATCTACATTTCCTGTACACGTCGCTGCCGCCCGTGCTCGCGATGTACGACGTTCTGCCTCTGCAAGCACAACAACAATCGCTTGCCACACAATCAGGATAGACCATACCGCTGGGATTCATATCAATAACAATGTTTAAGAAGCAGCGGGAGTTTATCGATACAATGTTGTGTCCTTGTACAAAATGATGATTTGTTTATCAGAAAGAATACATGTGTTGTCTAAGGTGAAGCATAACCGCTACTGTCTTCCTTGTCAATGCTGCAAGTGCTTCCCTCAGAGTCCTCGTCCTCATCCCCATCCTCACCACTGTACTTGCTGTAGTCATAATTTTCCGGGTCTGTACTGTCTTCATCATTTCCATCAGCATCGTCGTTTTGAGCCACTTCTGATTCTTCATCGTGCATGATAACATCCTCTGCATCTTCTTCGATATTTTCTTCCGCGTTTTCTGGCATGGCCGCTTTGCCTGAGTTGGAATTCGGAGGATCTGCCTGTTGGGGCAGGCTATTGTTCAGGTGCCCGATTCCACCACCATAATAGCGCATAACCATGTCCCGATCTGCAAAACTAACCACCCTCTCATGTCAGAAATGAATAAAAAAAACAAGATAAATTGAAACACCACTCACATGTTAACATAGAAGTTCAACCAATCATCTACGTCCCCTGGATTCAGGCAACGAGCTATGCTGCGAGGTTCGGGAAGGAGCTGAGCACTACGGCCATCATTAAATGCTGGGATTAAGTGACATCCGCGGATAACGAGAGCGGGGTCAATAAAACTGAATGCAAAGTCGTCCGTGGATTCTACAAAGCCGATTTTAGGGAGGCGGGCTCTCCGAAATCCAGAGCGATAACCTGGCTCATCTCCAAACCAACGAACCCAAAGGAAATTCATGCGTCGAACTTTCCTGCCACCTCGAATCGCTGGGTTCTCGGCCCAAACATTGGCGTGATAAATTGCAATAACTCTGGCATACCAGTAAGGTTTGGCACCTGCTCTGGCAACAGCCTGAGGAGATCGTAGCATAATGTCTGGGTGTGCGGAAGGGCTGACTGTGTCGCACTGTCGTTGTAAATCGTAGCTTGTGTAGTAGATGCGGCAAGTTTGGACAGAATAGATCTTGCTTCCTACAAACCGGATAGAGTTTCGATCAGCGTCCGTGTAGTCTTCGTGCATATTGCCATCGAAATCACGCTTCAATAATCGGCCCAGCAGGTGGTCCTGGAGCTTCGGTAAAAATTTCTTCGAAAACCAGTATCTTACAATCAGTTGAGATTCAATGAGAATGAAGGCCCGGAAAACGTACGTAGTAAGCGGGGTCACCCTTATTATTGCGAATGGTGCTGAAGATGTCTTGCGGGTTGTTTTTCGATGCGGAAATGTGGTAGTGCAGATCCGAGTCGCCCTCTGTGCTTGTCTCCCCTGAGTCCCCTCGCTTCCTTGCCTTACACCGTGGCTTAGGCCGCGGCTTAGCGGTACGGTCCTGAAGCCGTTTCTTTATGTCAAGAGTCAAATTAGCATGTTCAAGCCTCCGATAGCGCTTGGCAATTTGGCTTTCAGCGTTTCGCTTGTTTGTTGTTCCGTAAAGGCGTTTCACGGTCCTATGAGCATGTTCACCCTGCAAGCCAGCTGTGAATAAATGGGTAATTTTAGATAAAAATTCACAGACCACTTGTGTTGAGAACCCATCTGTTCCACCAAAGAGTCGAATCATCTGAACATAATCACCAAGTGCATGCCATTTATATGTGAATAGGTTCAGGTTTTTCAGTTTCTTCCCAGAGCTGTCGCTTTCCATCTCTTTTCCCTTATCAGATGTCCGGCGCCTCTGACGTGCCCCCTTCTCCCGCGGGAGTTCAAACGTAGAAAAAGCTGAGTGTGTGGTGTCCCTAAACTCTCGCATAAGTTTTCCGAGCTCCCGTGTAAGGTTTTCAAGGCGCTGTAGAGTAGTTTCCGTATGGAGCCGAAGTTTGGCAAATGCATGCCACTCAGCAGTCCGGTATAAAAGTGTCATGACCATCATATTGTACGGTTCCGGTAGCAGTCCTTCAAATGCTGGGATACTACACTAAGTGAAAAACTGCTCGTTAGCATACCACTTCAATCTGGTTAGGAAGACCAAAGTGTTACCTGTAGCAAGTCTTCGAAATCGCGAGCTGCGAGTTTCTTCATTTCCGAAGCATTCATAGCAAAACGTCTTATTGTGCTCGATCCGAATGTAGGCATATTCCGGTAGCTTGTGATCAAAGAAAGTCAATTATTCACAAATATCCAAGAGTGTCACATATGCTTACCGCAGATCCAGCTCAGCAACTATACTGCCATTACTAGCAGCTGCATATAGTACTCGAATCAAGTGAGTGAAAAGGGCTTTCCAGACGCCCAATTCAAACTCATGAAGGAGATCAACAACAAGCATACGGGAGATGTTGAAATCAACACCAAGTTTATCAGCAAACACGTTCTAAGAAAAGGTCAGAGCATGAGCAAACAGTCATAAGCTGAGAGGTCTCCACTTACAAATGTGGGGACAGAAGATGTCGCTTTGAGAAGACGATTCACGACCACACCAGCAATGGCAGCTGCCGATTTGTAGATAGCATCACGCGCTCTTTGAACATAGGTGAATAGGTATGTACGAGCATTTTTAAGGCGGAAATTGCTGTCATTTTTCATGCCAGTCTGGTCAAGTTTCAATTTTGGAATGAGGCATCGAGGACAGGGGCAGAGGCCTTTGTCCCGTATGGTCGCAAGTAACACTCTGTCATTGAGATAAGTAATTGTAGGATCAAAGATTCACACTGAAAGAAAGGCGCTTGCTTACTTTTCTGGGTAGTCCGCGGAATACGTAAAGATTCGAGGATACACTCGGCGCTCAATACCATCAATGCATCTGACCACCATTCCGTACTTATGAGCATGAATGAAATCATCATCAAGCAAAAACTTCCAGACACCATGAAGAAGCTCGCGCCGGCAATGCGTTAAGATGTTCTTCTTCTGGGTGTCCCATTTACTGCAGAAAGAAGCCGCGAAATCTTGAAAAGAGTCAGGGAGAGAAGGGATATATGCGATGTGCTGGCAAGCACCCGAATTTGGCTGATTGCGAATATACTTTGAAATACCTGAAAAGAAGGAATAGATCGGCCAGAGTTTTGCTGTACCGAAATTGGCAAGGTGGGTACTGTCAGACCAGACCATGAGGCCAAAAACAATTTTCTCTCGCTTGCAATCAGGTTCATTGGGGGGAAGGGGAGCGCGCTGAATCTTATCATGTTCCTCAATGTAGACATCGGAGTTATAGACCTCGGAAAATATTTGTTCCTCTTTTCCACCTGAAGATACATGGAATAACTTAAAAGGAGTCAGATGAAAATGGGGAGCAAGTGGTGAAGAGAATGCGGCTTGAATAACGGCGGTCAATTTGCGGTAGAGTAATCCTGGAACAGAGAACGTGGCTGGTGGTACACCTTTCATCCCAGATGGAACCTTGATGTCGATGCTGGCAGTTTGAAAGGAGTCGAGGAATGCAGATTTCTTCTCCGCAGTGTCGCAGCGTCTGTTTTCTCTATTGGCATTGAACCCTCGCAAATCGCCGAGTTCGAAATTAGGATTCAGGAGAACATCCCTCACAAGACGGTTGACCTCAGCATCTGACTTCGTTGTGGCACCGGAGTTCTTCCAGTTCATAATCAACTCAATTGTCTTGTTTTGGTAAACAGGATCAGGCGGTGATGGTGGTTGTATGGACGCTGGGCTGACTTCACTAGTACCTCCAACTCGGTAAAGGTCCTTCTTGGCAACAAAAGAGTCGGGATCATAGGAGGGTCGATATAGGTATTCCCGGAGTAAGCCAAAAGAATTCGCAGCGGTCCGCAGTGGATTGCGCACAATGAAACTTAAACGTGGTAATATAGCTGTCGGTTGCGTGTTTTCCTCTTCCGAAAGCGGTCGTAAAGGCTCAGGATTGACGTCTTCATAACGAGCGGGCAGTCGATAGTTCCGCTTTGGTCGACCTGCTGCCGTGAGTTGAGGAGGGGGTGGAGGTAAAGGAGACAATGGGGCTGGTGGCATTGAAGAAATACCCACTGGCAAGTCTTGATCCATTGCCTGGTTGTCCAACTGGGAAACATCGTGATTCTCATGTTCGCGACAGCCGTGATCTGTGCTTGAGCCAGCAATGGTTTCCTCCTGATTTTAGATAGATAGATTAGTCGTAGCCATGGACTATCAGAAACAGAAGAAACTTACTCCTAGAGCGGCGGCGGCCAGTGGACCCAAGCGCACCTTGCGCTCTTTGAGTTTTGTTCGCCTAATATTCTTTGACGTGACATTTGCTTTTCGACGTTCATTTGCTGATGCTTCTTGGTTCAAATAGGCCTGGCACTTCTTCTGATGTTGTTTAAGGCCTCTCGCAGACAGAGCACTAAAGCCTTCCGAACAATTCTTGCACGGGAACATCGAGCAGATGAGCAGAAACAATGGAAACACGAAGAAAACGATAATTGTTAGTTTTGTGAGAAGTTGAGAGCGCTGTGCCATTAGATATGAGAGCTATGATATGTTATTCGAGATAGATACGACGTCGATAGCTGCTTCAGTCGTTGTCGAAAACCATCAGAGTGAATAGGGAAGGGTTGGTTGCATTGGAAGTATCATCTATGATTATTGTACTAAAAATAAGAAAAAAGGATAAAGATGGATACCCGACGAGGCAAAATGTTTAATTTTTGTCTAATTTGAGTACTAAAATACACTACTTACCCCAAGAGATCGAAATATTGGGCATGAAGCTAGCACAGAGAATTGGGCAGAAGCAATCAAATTAGTATTTCGTTCAAAGCTGGTATATATGTACATACCTCTTCAGTCATTTCAGTGAGTGTGATCGCGCGGAATTCTGTTAAGTTCGCGTGTTAATGCAATGCAGTGAGTTCGGTTGGGATAACTTGAACCTAGGGCGGACGTGTGTGCAACATTCTCCTCAATCGGATGTGAGCTGTTGTAGGCATGCAGTGGGGATGGATAAACTTGATCATGCGCGTCAAGCGATAGGACGTAGTGACGCGTATAAGCTGTCAGTCCCTCTTTCCTCTCATCCACTATGAGCTTTGTATTGATTAGGGATTCCGTGTAAGGTAAAGGATGGCTGAGGCTAAGTCATCATAAGCACGGTACGATGGCACTATTGCGACACGCGAATCTGGCTCTACGGTGTTAGTCCTATGCGAGCCGTTATTGTATGCAAGTTTCGGGTGGCGGGGGAACATGGTGGTAGCGTCGCGCTTATACTATTATTCGCTCTAGAGATTGAGCTGTCTGCGTATGAAAAATCCCGATACTGTTGCGTGTTGCAAAAGATTAGAAATAGAATTGAAGAATAAAGAATCTACAGAAGGAAAGAGAACGAAAGAGAAAAGAGAAAAGGGAGAGAACGAAAGCTTACTTATTCTACGATCGAAACCCTCTTGAAGAGCTCAGTGTTTCAACTCTCCAATTCGTAGGAAATACAAGGTATCTGTAAATAGACGAATTGCCGACATAGGTCCACTGGTAAGGACATGCGCCATTGGCGTCGTTTGGAGCGGTTGGTGTATGACGAGTGCGAGCGCAAACAGCGGTGCGACGAGATTCCTCGTGGTTTGGATTCGCGTTTGCCATCGCACAGTGCCAGTTTTTAACCTCGTCGGTAGAGCCTAGGCTCGCGCAAGTACGCCGTCATCGCAGATTATCGGTGCGTTGAGTTGAAGGCATAACGACGCGCGGCTCTTGTGTTTAGCAGTGTGCGTGTTTGCAGGGGGGGCTGAAGGGGACACGTGAAGCGGCGCGTTGTGAGACGCCCACAGAGCAAGCTGCGAGCAAAGTTTAAGTCAATAAAGTAGATGTACACGAGTGAAGGAGCATGTATTAGGACGTACCGGACGGCATGTAAGGGTGTTAACTGTACCCGCCCCTCCTTTTTGGGTGAACCACGTCGTCACACAGCAAATCTAATGTGCGCGTCGAGGCAGTTTACGCGACTCGGCAAGGAGGAGCTGAGGAGGGAGACATCCATGGCAGCGCTTCTCCATTCGCTGAAGCCTTTGCATGAGCGTCGAAAGCGTTGCTGGTTTGTCGCCGCTCCCGGCCTCTTCGCTTCGGAATCGTAGCGCCTGCTGGCTGGTTCAAAGGTACGTGGGCCCCACTTAACGACGGCGGGAGGTTCTCAAGGACAGTGTGATTCCCTCTTTATTTTTAGTGAGGTTACGCACGAAGTTCGCTCGTGGAGGGTGGTTTCAGAGCTGCTGAGGTAATGACGCACGACGCAGCTCCACGAGGCGCGGCACCGAATTCTCCTCAAGATATATCTGTCCAAGCGCAAGTCAGCAGCTAATCCTAGGATAAAAAGAGAAAGATACAAACGGATCGCAGAGGCAAAAAGTCGTACAATATGCCAAACCGCCGACAACGCCGCGCCGAGTAGCCGCCTATCCTCTCCACCAAGAAAATCTCGTCCCTCGTCCAACGGAACAACCCCACGGCTGCTGGACCCCTGCATCAGCCACTCGCGCATCCGGAGCCGTGTTCGTATTCGAGTCAGAACTAGCATCGCTTCCACAAAAGCGCGTAGACAGTGATGGGCCGAGTACAATGCGCAACACATCCACCCCGAGCCTGGAGGAGCTCTTCCGTCTTCACGCCCTCGACGAAGCAGACGTCAGCTCTGGTGTCAGCAGCTAGCTTAAGACGGATGACGGCCTCCTCCATCCCGAGGACTTGAGCCGAGTCTGTGCGACCGATGATAACCTGTAGTCACATCAGTTTCTGTCGCATGATTATTTACAGGAAGTGTGCTCACGAAATCCGAGCCGCCGGGAATTAATCGCCTGCTATGACAGCGGCGCCGATCTTCATCAGGAACTCCTCGCGAGACACGTCTTGCTTTCCCATTTCCCAGCAGATGGCCGCACCGCTTCGTCTGCACCTGGTCCTCGATATGCATGCCTGCGATGCCAGTGCTGACGTATTGTCTGACTGTGCGCGCGACATTCGCGGGTCCAACGAAGCTAAACATACTGTTGAACGTCAATTATGGATGCGGGGAGGAGATAGCTTACCCTGTCTCCGCATCCGCGATAACCGGGATGGAGGGCTGCAGGCTGCAGACCATCTGCGCGGCCTGAAAGATGTGGGTTAGACCGGTGATGTCAACGACACTGGTCCACTGTATGCTTACGCTCCGGCTTGTAGCACAGACATACTGGCCCGCGGCGTACCGAGTGCCGACGTGTGTAGCGCGAAGAGTCAGAGGGAATGCGCCACCGGACGTCATCAGACGCGAGCGAGGCGAGGGCGGTGAATACGGCCTGAAATTACATGATTAACGTATTAAAAAAACGAACAAATGACCCACCTCGCACGAAGCCTGCGTCGCTGCAGCTTCGGCCTCCTCCCATTCCGGCGGGGCCGGCTATACTGGACCAAGTGTGGAAATGAGGGAACCGGGAGTGTTGAGGTAATCACAATCGACTGCGGGATTGCACAGTTGCCGGTCATCTGTCGCGAGATGATATATGCCAATGTAAGATCGAAAGAAGATATGGTAAGAGGATTCACTTACGCATCACGAAACAGGAGCGCATGCGTACGATCAGGCTCTCAGCCGGGGCAGCAGAGAGTACTTGATTGACAACGTTGAGTACCTTTCGAACACCTGTTTCCTCGAGCGAGGGCGGCGCTGTATAGGAGCTGCCGCGGCCGGTATGCGTGTGCACGAGAATATGGATCGCGGGAGGGTGTCCAGGTAAGGCCCCATTGGGCCGGTCTACAGCATCGGCAGTGCCAGCAGCGAGAATGCACACGGTGGGGTGAAGAGAAGGGTGCGCGGGGCTTGTGCGACGGGAAGGGCTTGAAGCTTGAAGGGCGGCGTGTGAACCCAGAGCGAGTGATATGACGACCTGTGCGGCCTCTGCGACGAGGACGGGTCAGGGGGCTTCTATCGACCTGTTCAATTCAATATTGCGTGGGCGGGCCGAGAAGACGCAGTACGTATGAGCCAACGTCGTTGTCGTTGGTGCAACAATGTATTATAGAATGCTGTGCTAACTTCAAACTCAGTATCAGAACAAACCTTTCTCTCACGCATTCCATCTTATCTATCGTCTACGTCACTGGGACTTACACTCATGAATTCGCGGCTACGGTGTGGACTTTTACTCATCATGATACTACTTCTGTTTCCACACCACGTTTCTGATAATATATAAAGCTGCCAACCCAGAGGCACGCCGTTTGATGCAGACTTTCACGCTTTCCTAGCTCATCTGTCATAGCTACCAAATCAAAGATATCGCATTCAAGTGGTACTCTATGTATGAGGGTCTGTTTGATTATTGAATTGTATGGCAAAGACTGACGCTGTGATTGCCTGAAAAATGAAGAACACCAGTCAGGCAGCCGCCTCACGTTCAAGAGCCGCGCGCTGTTGCTTCAATGCTTTGCGGGAAGCTGAGGTATTGGATCGACGACAAAGAGCAGCATCTGGGAATATTTTCCTAGCATAGAGACAGCTTAATTGAGCTGCGAGAAATTGAAAGAATGATAAGCACTTACCTTGACCACCAGTCAAGTAAATTTTTGACGCGCTGCTTTGCGACGGGCCCAGGAGCATCATCAAAGAAATCGACAACATAGTTGTACAGCCCCCGGTAATCGAACCCCCCGTATATCGGCGACCATGAAGTTGCAGTTTGTAAATTGAAGTGTAACTGTCAACCACTGATAAGTGTAGGATAACAACATAATAGAAAGAGACTTGCCTGGACTGCAGCATATGCAATAGACCGAGAAGTAACCTTGTTATTCAAGTGAACCTTTGATGCCACATTGCGGCGGCGCACAGGTTTTTTGCCAGATGAGGTCTTCTGCAACCGGGCTGGAGGGTTGTTTTCGTTATCATCTTCCTCATCAGGAGTATTCTTTGCAGAAGAGGGTGATGTGAATATAGCTTTGAAGACCTTTAGAAGGACTGAGAACACGGCATAACCAGAAAGTTTTAAAAAGCCAACATACTTGAACCAGGAGAGCGCTCTTCAAGTACCCAGATTCCAGTTGATCTGCCTTCGGATCAAATTTCGTGTAGAAGCATCTCGAATGGTAACTCGATAACCAGTCATAATCCTCTTCACCCGCACGTAGTTTAGCGCGAACACTGTCCATGGAGGCTAAGGTGAGATAACTTCATAAGGTGAGGTGCACGAATAGTACTCACAAAAGGTTGTTCCAATCATACTCTGCAGGGCATAAGAGTCGCCCTGTGACATCGTGCTGTATGCCCCTATTCTGGCGGCAGTTGGGATCCAACAGAACGTCAGGTCGAGTTGGCGCCGCATTCAGCCAATCCGCAAGGCACGCACGGATCCGATTCAAGTCATCACTACGGGCACTATCAGCGCCGCGCTGAAGCTATTGTGAACTGACTGAGCAGATATTACCAATATAGAGGGATATCATTTGCTCACCTCTATATAGAACATGTTGAGTTCTTCCGGCGATCCATCGTCGATCTTCTTCTGGAATCCAGGGATAAGGCGGATGAGCACTTGAACAGCGGCGTGGCTGCGTTCCCAGCTTTGTCCGAGTCGTGTTAGTCCTTGCAGTGAAACAATGCAAAACACAAGTAGACATACTCGCGTTTCAACTCCTCGCTTTCCTCGTCGTTGAGTCCTTCAAATTCGGCACACAAATCTGGATTATCTGGGTCTTCCATGTAAGCACAACGATTATCTGACTCAGCAACCAAATCCTTGATTTCTCCACAGATGAAGGCCACTTTGCGTATGCCGCGTCCAAGTTGACTGGTAGGGGTTGCATTCCTGATAAGTTCCAAATTGTCAAGCCAGGACCATCTAAATATTAATCAGATTTACTGACCCCAACTTCCTTTTGCTTTTGTTTTGAGCATTCACACTTTCCTGAAGAGCATGATACCGTCGTTTCCAGAGAGCAGGGTCAGCAGCAGAGTCCGCATTGTCGTCACCGCCAGGCAAAGGTTCATCGACACTTGCATTCGATGGGTTTCGGGGCTGCGAAGAAGACCCAGAAAGCGTGGACATTTACGATGCAGATGAGGGGAGATTTTTGTCTATCGAACGAGGTGCGCCTTTCCTCTTATTATGTGCATTATGTGGCGCAGTGATGCTCAGGGTCGGCTTTTTTCTTTCACCATCGCTTGGGCATCCGAAATACAGTGACTTCTTCATCTGAAATGCAAGGGGTTCGAGTAGCCCCGTAAGCGTCGTAATCGTGTCTCGCATCGGTGGGTGGTTCTGACTGGACCGAATGGGTTTGCAAGTCGCCATGCTAGATGCTCTGCCAAGACGTAGGTCTAGGCCGGTAACCGTCTCCTATAGAATAATTCTACCGGGGTTTTCCTCTGCAGGTCAACATCCTCTTGGTTACGAGGCTAAGCAACTTGAATGTCAAGGCAGACCTTGACCTACTCTAGCTAAATATGCAAGTACTGTCGACGTTTTCAATTACACCGCTTTGTTTAATTTAATCGATAGACAGATTCCATCGCTCCACATTATCAGCCCCCCGACTCGCTTCCCTGTCAACAGACAGGAGCCCAGAATAAATCACCACAATACGGTATAAAGTCTAGGGATATTTCTTCAGTGACGACGAGCTGATACGGCTAGGGCAGCCTATTTCTGGTCATAGATCGCATGGCTGTTCCGACTCAGCTAGATAATCCCATTGCTTTGGTGAATCATACACCCGATGGTGACCAACTGCAAGAACAGGAACAGGAGTCCAGCAGCGAGGACGAAAGCACTGACCCTCAGTACTATGCTCAACCTCAACCCCAAGTTGTGATGGCGCCAGGACCTGGTACGCCCATTTTCTCGCCAAATAAGACTGAATTAATTTGTCGCCAACCAGTTGGATATGTTACTATCCGAATTCCCCTCGAAAACAAAGTTTTTTGCGACATTGACTTCCCCGCGGACATCCCCTGCGAAGATTTTTTCGATTACGTCTTCGCCAACATGGCCTTGGATAGTGCCTCAGCCGAGCTTGGATGGAAAGCTAATGACGAACCCGAACGCGGGCCTGTTCATCGCCTTGCAACTAATGACCCGGCTGATCTCGAGCGTGCATTTCAAACACTTCTTCTGAAAAAGAAGCGGTCTTCTCAGCGGGAGGTCTTCATGGAAATTATACACCTCGTATGTTTCGCTTTTACGATACAACAGCTCACTGACACTGTTTATAGAACCCTACACCGGTTGAAAGCCAAAAGAAGAATCGCAATAGGACAACTGACCTTGTGTATAGCGCTGAGTTGCGCCATGTTCAGAAGAAATTGCTTTGCCGCCTACATATGGGCCCCAACAGATGGTGCTATGTGACCCCCGAACAGCCGGATGATCATATTGCACTTGGCTATGAGGAAATCAGTCTTTGGGCCCGGAGTATAGTGAGCTGATTGCGTACTTAACTGGGATTCATACTCACTGTAATTGTCTCTAGCATGAAAATGAGGCGGACCCCAACTGCCTCCAACCTCCTTACTGCCTCCGGCTACCTGGTGTGCAGCAGACGGAAGGCTGTATTCGCACAAACACAGCCTCAAAGTTGTTGGTGCCTTCCATCCATGTTCACATCAATAATCACCCTTCACTAGCTGAGGCCACTATCAATCGGACTGCAGTGCCAGGGCCTTCGACTGAAAACTCTCGGAAACATAGTCACGCTACCCATATGGCAGAGGAGAGCTCTGGCAGTGACAGCGAGGAGAACTCTGGCAGTGACGGCGATGAGAGCTCTGACAGTGACGGGGAAGAAGCCATGCTTCTCTCTGACGTCATAGAGAGGCTTCACCGTAAATTCCCTCAGCTCGACTTTCTCCAGTACATGCCCATTTTCGAGCAAGAAGGTATCATTTATGCTGAGACAGTTTCGAAGTTCAGCAAGGATTTCTATATGGACTTAGGTTTCACTGAAGGCGCTGTCCGTCAATTTTTATCAGGCGTAAAGAGGTCACTCGAACTCGAGAAGAGGGAGAAAAAGCGGGTTCGCAGACAGATTAGTGTTGAGCTCTTGTAAGGCATCGAGAATGAATGTTAATGTTCATCGTTCACCTATGTGATAATAACTTCAATTTCCCGGTTCTATCCTATCGATACCTCTTTAGCAGATCTATGGACTGTAACCCCAGGCGGATGTGGAACACGGGCTTGAACAACATAATCTGGCCGACATGGGAGGTAAAATTGCACCAACTTGAAAGTAGTGCAGCTATTGATTATTGTGGTTATCACAGCACACTAATTTAAGCGGGCATGGTTAGCGGAGCGGTTGATATCGGAAAGCATGATCGGGGGCGAGGTGACAAGACCCTGAAGACGCTGGAAACGAGCTCTCTTGAAAGAAATATTGGATCAATCGGACCTAGAGACGAGGCTGACATAAAATGGGTACAAGAGGCGATCACCATTACAAGAGTCGCGGAATTCCGCCGCCAGTCCTCCGCCAGATTCTGTGAGAACGCATCTTTGCCCATCGAAACTCTCACAGTCGGCAGCGAGAACAGCCTTGCACCGTGACTCTCGTACCCGACCTCAATCTGATAGCGGATACTTCTCTGCCTTGCCTCGAGTCTGGCTCATTCAAATTTGCTGGAATAAGTCTGCCTCCCCCGCGCTTTGCGGGTGCCTACAAGCGACGCGTTCAGGAGCCTGACTATTCTTGCTGGCCTAGTGCGCGCGTTGAATCAGATCTTTACATGTGTTGGTCCCCATCTCTGTCATGGTTCGAACCGATCGATTATCTATATTTCTCGCCAAAGGGATCCTCCTATCTCCTCCTCTTCCTTTCCCATCCTAGCTTATTCAGTGACAGGGCATGACCCCGTCGCCGTCTTAATATATGCCACTCTCTTCCATTCCTTGTTGTCGGCGACTGGCTTGGAGAACTTCGGCGGTGTTTATACATGCGCCATCGATTTGGAAAATAATGTATTGGCGTATTCCAGTGCGCTAACCGATATGATTCCCGACTTTAAGCGTACATGGGATGGCACCTACAATTTACAAATTGCAAGTGATTTGGCTCAAATGACATTAGTCCTACCACTGTCATGGCAATGACAGACATTGAGTAGCATTATATCTGGTATGGATTTCAGCTAACGCTAACGGCGAAACGCTAGATTCTATTGAACTGCTGGTAAATCGCTGAAGTTGCAGAGTAGCGCACAAATACCTAGCTCGAATAAATTGTTGCGGCGCTGTCGCGTCGCTTGCGAAACTGTTTTAAATAATACATGTACTATCCTTGGAGAAAAAAACCAGCGCACCTCTGATTGGCCAAGATGTACCCCACCGTCTTCTATCTAGAGCGGAAGACTGCAGAAAATTTATGATCCATGCCAACCATGATGAGCAGGAGCTCGACTCTGCGTCATGTCCCCGACTCTGACGCGTTATCCAAACCAGCACTGCCACTTGAGCAATTTTCACCAGGAGGGCCGGGTGTTTTGCGGTTACAGTACCTTGCATAGTCAGTCCGATCTTTTCAAAATAATTGCCGGGCCTTATTAGCGACCCGATATTTTCTCGTTATATATTGGGCACTCAGGCGGCTTCATGCGGGCGACTACACTCAACCAACAGCGGTCCAACGCACAGTGCTAAACAGCGCTTAGCTTATAGTGTAATTGAAATTCCCCTGTAGAAAAGCCAGAGATATATTTTAGGTGGTGTCTAGGGAGCCACAATTGCGTTTTCAGGCAGTTATAGACTTCCAGAAATATTGGTAAAGTTGGTTGGATTGTCGCTAGGTGTAAAATTATCTAGCATCTCAAGAATTACTATTTATGGAATTTTTTCAAATTGTGGCTTAAACAGTTTTGTATACAAAGTGTGTCCTGCCTTGAAACATCGATAAATTCATACTACCGAGGAATCCTACTTCGCACTAAACTCCTCAAAATATCGATTGGACTACGTTTTCATTCCCCAAGCATCTGCATGATTGCTATCAGCCGTTATTGACCATTACCGATCCAACTGCTTGCAACTGCTTCCAAAATACTGCTAGTGTTTTCTGTGCTCGTTTCCATGCCCCCGCTGCGGTGCTTCTAACAACAGGGCCTCTAGTATGCGCTCAGTATTACTGACATGACCGTTGCGCCACCCGCGGCAGAGATCACCGTTCGCACTTCATATAAAGTCATACAAAGTCAGTCCTTTTTTCTAAGTTCCTAAAGGCTATCGTTCCAACGGTGGAGTTCAACCACAGCGGTTCCGAGTCCCGCATTGGCAGCAACTATGACCCCGTTGCAAGAAAACGTTGCCTGTTCCGTTACTCAAGACACGGAGCTTGTTACGATAGATTCTTCTCCGATACAATTAGCTTACCTCCCGAAACCCCGTGTCACAAAACGCAAAGACGACCGCTTTATGCTGCGCTATTCCCCAGTGTCCCCAACTTTAGGCGTGCGGAACAGGCCAGGCTTACAAATATCCAACAATCAGGCTGCAAAATCCAATAGGGGTTATGCAACAATCAACGGCATGTACAATTTGCTCCTCAGCTCAGTACCCCGATTAATTACCCTGTTTTATTTGTCTGTAGTTTCTGAGCTGGAGGTAGAACCTCTCCAGGTACATCATACCCTTTGGGGCAAGAATGTCCCTCTTGGTAAGGCTATTTGTATAACACAGAGGGATGTTGTACACGCTAACCGTTCACGTCGGCAATGCTACAGCCCGGGCCCTTGACTTGAGCATGGCCCCTTTATTCGACCCTTCCAAAGAGTATGCAACAGCCTTCTCGCAATTGCGTAGTCTGGATATGCTCCCTGCACAAGGGTTACCTCCGAGGGATTTTTGGAAACTGTTTTCGAAGTGTCAATCCTGCCTTAATCTGATGACAACAAGAACGATTCCTTATCACGTCTGCACAGCACCCGGTTAGCGTCACGTTAGCCATGAAAAAAATAGATTGCTTACCATTAATTGGAAAATCTAGGAACGGGGCTCGAAATTGGAAGCACTCTGAACGGCATTCTGCAAAATAGAGCGCGATTCATGTGGCTTCTTGATGCGCACAATAGCGACAATGCTGCGGGTGTCTCAGAGGACGTCTTCCGATCGATTTTTTATGCTTGCAAGCAGTGTAATCGGTACATGACTCAGAGGGTATCGCGCGACCATCATGAGGACACTGATTTTGAGGATTACACCTGCTTCAATCTTAAGCCAGGTGCCAAGAATGGAAATGTTGCAGGAAGCTCGAAAGTTGCAACTCAACCGTTTCCCATCTTAGAACCGTTATAATAGAGATACTACGGAATCATTACCTTTCATAATAGTAGGCTTGGAAATCGCAGAGGAGTTGCAGTGTTCGAATATATAAAGTTATTGCTGTTTGAAGCCATCTTTTCGGCAAAAAAAAAAAGAAAAAGGATCGCTCTCCGAAAAACAATATCTGAACAGTTTATAGCGCACTCAGTTCTTGGTATAATTGATAAAATCGACCATTTGAATCATAAAAAGTGTGGCTATCTGCCCGTGAAAATCGTAGGGGGATTTCGAGTTAACCACTCAAGTCTATCAACTGCGATTGACCCCGTTAAAAGATCTTACACTGCACTCATTTAGTGACCAACATATTCATTTTTAAACGCACTGCTTCTTGAATTGGGGCTTAAGACAGCGAGTCAGAGGAATATCTGGATAAAAATTTAAAGAATGTGTCTAAAGTTAGGTCATTTTGCGAGTACATACACCCACGGACCCAAGCGGAGCCCACCGTCTTGCTCGCTAAGTCTTCACTTCGTATTCACGTCCCATTGTGGCTTCCTTTGCGGGATTGTTCCAACCGATGGGATCCCAATCCTCCTATGCTGCTCCACTGCGTTATTATGATCTACTCAGCTATCCCTGGAGCATGCCTGGAGCGTGGATAGAAGACCACTTAATACTGCCATCACTAACAGTGAACACCGACTCGGAGCCAACGGACGCGCAGCCTCTTCCTATCAACGAGGAACAATCCTGCAATGAAGGAAACTCTCTTACCGATGAAGAATACTCTCTTACCGGCCAAGAATTCTCTCTTGCTGGTGAGGGATATTCTCCTACCGCTATGCCATCCTCACTCACCTCTGCGCAGAATTTACTGAGCCGCTGGCCGTCGCTACTGTTATCCCTCCATCCCCCTATATCGTCACTGAAATTTCAACCGAAGCTGCGTCTCACGTTTTATCTAGGGAGCAATCTCCATTCCCTATGACGCCCACTTCCCCAATCCAAGAACTAGGGAGTCCTCAGGCCGAGTTGGTTGATATAGACGGCCCACCTGCCCTTGACGACTCCGCATTATCTCTGAGCAAACATTTAGCCAAAATTTCCGCCGAAGTAATGGCGCTCGGTGACAAGAGTTTGTTAATGTACCAAGGAATGCTCTCTAGGTTAGAGCATCTGCAGGTAGGTTTTTCGATACTTCTCGGTCTGGACATTGATCTGATTACCAATAAACAGGCAGTACCTTCAAGTCCAATCATCCAAAATCTTTCTGACGTCTCTGTAAGTCTGACCTGGATATTTTATATATGCATATTCACTAACTTCGATACACCTAGGACTATGACTCCAACCCCTTTTCTCAACTTCCTCAGACCACCATAACCGATTACTTCTGTGAAGCCAGCGATGTCAAGAGTTCACTTTTACTGAGGCAGTCGATCAATCTCGCTGACATTGGTGATATTCTCGCGGAACTGGTACAGAAAGTATATTTGCACTACCAAGATGCTTCTGTCCTTGGACGTATTGGGCGCGAGATCGATTCTATGACCGAAGCCAACAAGCAAAACAACTTTGGCATACAATTTGCAAATCTGCAAACCTATCGCTCCAGATTCTCACCAGCCTGCGGAGAATCGTTCATGGAAGAGCATTGCTTCCTCATATCTCATGTTGAAGAATATTTGGCAGACAAGGACAACTACATCAAAGCTGCTTCCCAATTCCTGGTCGATCCCGCTTCTCTTACGGAGCATCGTCTATCCCATTTTTTCCAAGCCTGAAATTTCGTGAGTCATTCTTGTAACGCCTCAATGTTTTCGTCAAATTTTCGTCCATGTTTTCGCATTCACATGTGTATGGGACTACTTTGCATTTACAATCCCTGCAGGCCAATTGGGTGGGGATCACTGCGGCTTAGGTAGCTACCTCTTGTTGTAATTGCCCCTTGTTATCACAAAGAACTTGAAACAATAAGTGCATCATTACAGTTAGTAAACAACTCCATTTTATTAATGCAGCTTGATCTAGCAGCATTTATTTTTCTAGTTGTAAGTACCATGTACTTTTTGCCTGAAAGTGGGAAACTAATTGATCGGCTTCGTGAATAGTCGCTCAAGCCCGAGAGCTCTCGTCGAGAGCGGAGTTTGAATATGAACACCTGCAAGTGGTACTAACTAGTACTTAGTCTCCTGCGAGTCGGCTCCATTTCCAGTCACTAATACTCTATAGGCGGCAGGAAACATGAATAGCAAGGTCTAGGCCCCAGGTTAATCGCAGGCGTATCCAGTAAGAAACAAAGGACCTCAGGATTCTGAGATTCCCGGCTATTAGTGCACATTCGTATCTTTCCAAAACGCCCAAAATCCCCAATGAACAGGGTTCACTCGTAAGTTTTCGCCGCCTATCCGCCTATCGCAAAGCTTTCTCTACATTTTCCCGTTTAGCTGCTTGAGCTCGCACTCCGTTCCCGTCTTTTTCGCTTAAACGGGTTCTAGTCCGGTTCACTTTTTCTAAGCTTGTTCAAGCGCTGATCACCTGTGCAACGGCAGAATTGGAGCACCGATTGCGATGTTGGAGTCGGCAGATGGCATAGGAATGTCATCAGCCACCGTAGACAGAACACACCCTCTGAAAACCGGCTCCGCAAGCTAAAACACGGTCTCCTCGGAGGAGGCCCGGTTTGAAGTCAATCAGCGCCGCCGACGACGGCGACAAAGGCTCAAAGCTGCATTTTTTCCATCTCAACCTATAGGCTATCGTCGAGAGGAGTTCGTGAAAGCTACAGAGTTCCTGTCTACCTCGACCGCAGCGACCCTGCCGCAAATATATTAATATAGGGAGCGGTGACCAAGAAATTTCCAAATATGATGAGTCCTTCAACCTCCCCCGACGTACGGGTCTACTTGTATCGTCACGTCCTCAATTGCGTCAGCGGCTGATGTGCAATTCAACATCTAGGACGATTTGATTCCAAGAAAGCAGGAGACATCGTGCTTTGGGAGTCATGCCAATTCCGCTCTAGTTGTAGAGTTCCCATCTAAGACTTTCATTCTCTTCTCGTCGGCTATCTGCACCTGGTGGGTTTTTCTGATATGCCCCCTATGCTTCCCGTTGAAACATGACTTCGAAAGGTACAATCCTGCACCTTACAAGTTACAACATCGTATCGAAGGAACACTCCGAGATGGTCTATTTATTGAACAAGGCGGAGGGTGGTGGCGCCTCTAGTCAATATCCATCTGTTTATCTCTTAAACAGCCATTTACTTTGGCGACACCTCTGGGTGGCCCGAGTGATGAATAAATCCTTCGCAGCCTCCTCCGAACCGTTGCCGTTGATGCTCAACCCATGCTCGGGGTCTCGACGCGTCGGCCCGGGATGACCTAAATCCAATCTAAGCGTACGTCCGTTCTCTTCCATTCGACAGTCTGCGCTTTCGCGGTCGATCTAACCAATTTAATTGGCAGTGTATATCTCTTGGAGTAGAATGTCATTTGGTGCTCCTGGTGGTTTGGCAGCAATCTCGCAGGTAGAAAGTACTACATATCTACAGTCGGAAATAGGCCCTTGAAAGTACCCAGGCCTACCTCGTAATGAACTGTCATCGAATTACCCAGAAATCTGGCCAACTGGAATGGCAATGGCCGTTGGCAATCCATGCGTGAGCAGAGACATTACTCAATCCTCGGATGACCAGCTTTGCCGAACAGATTAGCGATCGCTTCGCCATAGAACATGCTACTGACCAGGACGCTTTCACGGAACCCACCGCAATGGCAAGTCTCCAGACCTCATTTTCGTTGTTGGCCATTGCTCCTGAGCTTTTTTGGGCTGAAGAAGCGCTGCATAATCATGAAGCATGCACGACGTTTAGTCATGGGGCAGACTCGATCCGTAACACATACTACGTTTACACTAGTAAGAGCTCGTTATTCTCAGCAACAATTAATGGACTGAAGTGAGTTCGTTAGCTTGATTCGCCGTGCAATCGTTAGCACCAAGGTTATGTCGGTCATTTTGTATTTTTTCGTTTGTCCTCTATCGTCAGTGACTAACCATGACCCAGACCAGCTTGACGTGCTACTTCCACTGGCGGAAAAAAAGTCCTTCCCCGCTGCGCCCTTTTCTCATGTATTGATTTGATTCTGTTTCCATCAGGATTCCGCGTGTTCTCATCCGAAGCTGAATTCTTGAATGTAAATTTGCTATCGTTGAACGTATAGGTGTCAGCTGCATAAGCTTCTGTTACTCCTGCCAGTCAATTGATTATCACGGCGGATCTGGAACGCACCACCTCGCTGGGTAGATTTACAGGTTTGGCCATGATCCAAGCTTGTGTCATATAAAAGGACGTTTGATTATCCAGTGGCTTCAGACAATCACGAACACTTCCCAACATTCCGCAAGGATGATGGAGGTGGACGAGCCCGACTTCCTGTCTGTCATGGACTCGCAGTACGATAATCTATACGACTACTTCGACTTCTTCCAAGCCCAGGCTCTCCCGGTGACCAACGCCGATGACCACTACAGGCTTCGCGATATATACAATAGCCAGTGGCAGCCTTCGCGACAACCGACATCTGCTGGGTCGACTGGGGAGGCGCCTACCAGCCAGGGGTCCTTCTATGGTCCTCGCCGCAACGCCGTGCTCGGCGTCGAGTCCCTCGAAGATCTTTTTCTACCTGTATGTTCTTTATATCCATCCACCGTGATTTGAACGACACAAATCTGACACAACGCTCAACAGAACCCTCATCCCAAAGCGAGGAAAGAAGTCACGGTGGCTACACTCTTCGATGACCGCCGGATTAAAGAAGGGCTCGCTCTGTTTTCGAAGTTAGATCCGTCTGCCGAGCATCGCGTCCGGCCAAAGTTTAGGCCCGATATACCTGCTGGTGGAGAGGGGCTTTGGTCCGTTCTCGAGTGTCTATGCTGTGAGATTGATCAGCGACTTGCGGTCGATTACACCCAGGGCATCTTTTCGAGGCCATCGACGCTTATCACCACAGTCATCACGCTCCTTGGCAACAACCTCGCATTCCAGACACTCTATCGAAAACACACAAAATCCCCTCTTGCTCTCTTGTTGGCTAATAATTCTGAAGTCCCCGATATCTACGGGGCATACATTGTCTACACGGCCGACAACATCATTGGCTGGAACTTCTCCGAGCCGGCGTCGAAGACGGATCCAGTTATGCGTGTCCTGCGAAAAGATTTGACCTCGTTTGTAAGTCTGTCAGTTTAAGTCATTTCCTTGTTTTGACCGTTCGTTTTCCTACCGTCTTAGGCTCGCCATAGACGATTTTCTATCATTTCGCACATGCGATCGTCTGTGCCTCGTATCATGTATGAACGGGAGACTATGGGCCTCAAGCTTTTGCCCAGCGGTGTTGGCTGGGACGGGCCCAAGACCCGAGCGGCGCAAGCCGAAAAAATTCACGGTAGAATTTACCCAAACTTTCGGGGCATTTCTGCAGGAAAGGCCCAGAAGGACAGGGCTCTGGTGGCACTGTACAGTTGTGCGAGCACTATGGCCGCGGCTAATGATCTAGTCCACACTGTCGGGCATGTGAATATCGCTCTTGGGTCTTTCCGCACAGCAAACGACTTCGTTGTCCCTTGGGAAGTCATCCCGCTTGCAGCGACTCTTGTAAGTCATCGTATTTTTCTGGCTAATGATGTAATTTACTCACAGGATGTCCTAATAGGTCGATATGGAAGTGCAGGCGGTTCGGAGCGGCGGCAAGCATCCGTCAGCGGCCCGTGAGGGTGCTTTCGACATCTTTTCGTCGTTCTCTCGCACCGAACGCACCCGTTTCGAGTACCACCACAAAGAGTTCAAGAGACTGCGCGGTCTGTCTCAGTACAAGAACATCCTCGACAAAGTCGTACGTAACCTTAATGAGGCGCAAGATCTTAACATTGTTGCACACCGCCTGGTTTTGAAGGCTATTCCCGCAAACAGGAACCCCGTCTCTTGAAAGATTTCAGAGCCTCATTAGGTAGCGCTGTAATTGATTTTCAATGTGTACTTGTATTCGTCTTCTGCTCTGCCGTTTTCTGTTTAATCTTGGTTTGATCAATTGATACGGCGAGTTCTTGACGTGATAATCTCTCAGACTGATTTAAACACACGACGCACCACTGCCGCCGATACCGATTGGCCTAGCCACCAAAATGGAGGGAGCTTGATATAAATGACATTATGTTAAAATCTTTTAAGTTTTTATTATAAGTGGTACAGCTTTACAGGCTTGGACTAGGTGCCTGAGCTCGGAGGCTTATGTTGTATTGTTACTGTCACTTTTTGAGCGATAAGAAAAATACTACCAACTTAACTAAATGAAGGGGAAAATGATGCTCAATTAGATGCCCTTCAATATGGATACCCAATTTGAGGCGCCACTAACCGTTTTTTTCACCGCGGTACAGCTTTAGCACTGGCGCTACTGCGCCCAAAATATTGGGCAGTGGTAGTGGTGTCTCGGCAATATCAGAGAGGTTGCTTTGCTTTGCTGAATATGCGAAGTGGCTGCGAATAAGTAACCCGGAGGACAAATGGAAGCCGCCTGGCAGGGGAGGGCTGGGAAGAAAATTGAGGGCATACGGCGGTCAGAAAGTACTAAGGCGACCACTGTCCGTTGTCAACAGGCGATCGCCTGTCGCTTGTACTTATTCGTTTTCGAAGTCGCAACGCGAGAATTGGCCTAGCGGCGAAGTAGGCGTGTTTGAGAGTGCCCCAGATCCAGCCGAATCCGAATCGTCGTCGGAGGTGGAAGGATAAGTCTGTCTTTCCTCGTCTGGATCCTCGGAAACATGCGCTTCGCGCTCGCCTATCCCTTCGCGGTCGGTTGTGTGTGCTGGAGGATTTAAATGGAATTCCATTTGGAACAACCACTCGTAACTGTGCTTCTTAACTTAAGTGTATCGGGCTGGGTTCTGCGCAGTGGAGTGGACAGCCTCCTGTCATAAATGTGAAGCGCGTTCAAGCGGTTAACGCGTTAACAGCTTGCTAAATTCTAATAATAATTCAGCGTGGGCCGAGTCACGTGATTTTACGCCTTCCACTGAAATTTGTGTAAGACGCTGCAAACTTCAAAGAGCACTTTCAAGTTTCTCAAGTTGACCAGACGGGTACTACACCGAAGATCATCAATCACCTTCTATCTATACTACTGGCTAATACTTGGCCTCTTTGAAGCACGCCTGACAGCGGTATCGTCGATATGCTCCTCTAATGTTTAGGCATTTTTTTGCCGTCAATCTCAACCGAACAAGTTGGTCCGTTGGATACAAGGGGATATGCTAACGACTTTGGAGTAGGCTGAAAGAATTGTGCCGGGACTGGGCTACACATAAAAGGAACACATTATCAGTATATCTAACCCATTCCCTTCTGTTTGCATGGACGGTATTCGAGTTGTGAAGACAACGCTTTCTGTGTGTCGGGTTCGTCCCTTATACCATTCATCGGGAAATCTTAGCATTGACAGTAACATCCAGTCTCCTTTGGAAAAGGATTATGACCTGGACGATATGAACGCTAAAGGCACCTTCAATCGCTCGAGCTTACACATCGTCAAAGCTTCTGACATGGTCGAGCCTGTAGGCTGGTACCCTGGCCGCCTGTATTACGTTGTCACCAAAGGCTTATCGGTCGGAATTTTCCATGAATTGTTAGTTCTCATGCTTTACTGCCTATTTATGCCACTTACATCCGGAGATATAGGTTGGAGGTCCATCGCTCCGTTGACCCGTTTCCCCAATTCCGCCTCTGGGTAACTTGTAAGACCTGGAAGGAAGCTATCAAAATATGGGACGTAGCTTGTCGGACTGAAAACGTTTCTATCCTGCGCAAGGACGGCGGCTCTGCTACTACTTCTGCTGCAGTCAGGGCATCAACGCCGCACTACAGTGTTCGACCCCCTGCTACTCAGCCTCATCACCATGTATCTGATAGGCCGGACGCTCTTACCCAGCCGCCAACTGCTTCCCCAGTCTCATCGCTCCCAATTTTGAAAATTAAGCACCCTCCAGTCATCGTTATATCGGACACCGACAGCAGCAGCAGCAGCGACAGTAGCAGCAGCGATAGCGATGACAATTACTGTGAGGCCACACTTCCGAAAGTGATCAAGAAAAAATCTGATGGTTCCGACCTTACGGATGACGAGAATGGCGGCTCAACCCTGCAACAGGCCTACGACGGTGCAACAGACGCGAGAGCTGCCTCCTGCAGGCGTACAACTACCTCAAAGCTCCGCAAGTCTCTCGCTCCAATCTCATCGGGGTCTGGTCACAGGTACCCGGGTGCACCCTCCATAGCACCAACCTCGCAGAACTCTGCTCAATTACTGTCCTCCGGTTCTTTCCAATGCGTTATCAAACCCAAACACTCTTCCAAGAGCAGGAGGGTGTAACTTTCAGAGACAAGGTACGTCCTGATTGCATGCACTACCCCCCCAACATAATGGTAGTTACACATGCTTACTATGAACGACCACAGACTAGATGTACCTCCCGGCCTTCGCTGAATACAACCTTGACACACCAATGCGGCAATGCTTGAATTCGATAATAGGTGTTGTTTAGTTGATTCTCTGGGACTTTCCTTTGCACACGGCGTTCTCCCACCTCTTTTCAACCTGAAGCTTTCTCGCATGTCCATGTTTCTGAACTATTTTTGGAACCTCGTAGTCCTTGTTTCCTTTGCGAGCGATGTCTTCATTCGTATTGTCAACTTCACCCAAATTTCATGTCCAGTTTACGTCCAGTTCAGCGTTGTGTTCTGTCCTATGTTCCACTCAGGTAATTTCAGGCGTCGCCGCCTTTCACTATGCGCAGAGTTATCTCCCTACAATAAAAAGACAATTTTCTCACGCTTAGTCATATAGGATCCTCTGAAACCTCCCACGTGTGCGGTTCTCCCTTCCCCGATAACTTTTCTCTCCAGTGTCCTCTAGCGCATGCCTTGCTCTCTCAACGTCCATGTTGTCTTGAGCAATCATCTCAATTCGTGTTTCCTCTGTTCAGTACTACGTGTTGATCCAGGTTAAGTCAATGTTTCGTCATCTCTGGAGCTGAAAGTTATCACTCAGTGCATGGATGTTTTCATCCTCGACTAAACAAAGACTAAACGGTCTTCGTGCACACTGCAGGTGGATCTCTATCCACCTGTCAAGCGGGTTCTTTTCACTCCCCATTGGACTTTCACATTAACTTGAAGGTCTAGTAGTATTTACCTTGCTTTTCTGCTCCACTTGATGGTGTTGCCCCCTCTTCTAGATCTAGCCTTGCTACACCGGCATCCACTGCCCATCGAGAAGTGGGTCGTGCACTTGCTACATACGGAGTCTTGAACGGCGGAGCGCAAAGCATGCTGCGCCCAGGCCTTCAAATTCGCTTGCAACCACATATTTCCCTCTTCGAGCTTCCTGTCAGCGCTTGCGTCGAAAATGCCCCCACCTTTCTTGGTTGTCAACGCTGCGCCGCGCTGGGCTACCGCCCCCGCCCCCGGTGTGCGTGCGCCTGCTTCGAGTCTAGTCGAATCCTATCGCTCCTGTGGTTTACTTAGCGGAAAGTAACATATGAAATCAAATACACGCCTCCACCGTGCACCCTTTTCCGCCCCAGAGCACGACTTCCAACGTGAAAGGCCGGGCGCCGCGTTCAAGTCGCTGTGGCCATCAGTGCAAGCACTTTGCTACGAGTTTTCATCCGGCGTCTGGAGATCATGACATCATCCAATGAGTGGCTGCGCGACTCTTCAAGAAAACCACCAACCGTCGCATCGCAGAACTCATCCTACGCCGTTCGGCTGTGCTGTCGCTGAAGATCCTTCAACCCTTGCACACTGTGCCTCTCATTGCCAAGACCGCGTCACTGAACCGTCGCATTTGGGCTTTTCAGCGGCGGTTCGCTGGATGGTGAAAAGACTGCAATCGGCGCGCCAACGATCTTCCCCACTGGGTGCTCCAGAACGCACTGGGGCTGGCATGGACGCTGCGGTCGTCACGCCGCAGTTTGCACTCGCGCCCTACGCTGATACAGACTGGTACTCAATGGGTGGTCCGCAGTGCCACCTTGCGAGGGTGCAGTCCGTTGCCTTTCACAGCTGCCGTCGACGATGGACAGCGAGCGCTCGCGGTAGTGTGAAGGAGGGGTGTGAGCTGGGGGCGCGAACGTCATGCAGCGCGCGCTGGGGTGCTCGAGGCGGCGCCCACACGCTCGTTGTGCGCGAGGAGAAAGGGTCCGTAGGCGGGAAGACCCGCGAAATGGAGAGTGAGAAGAGGAGCAGCATGAAAGAAGAAGGCCCACGGCTTCAGCGGTGAATGCATGCCCAAGATACCTCTACCTAAACAGCAGCAGAGTGAGGGCGGACGTGCCAACTGGGGGCGACAAAACTCACCATAGGAAACCCAACACAGGCGATGTTAGATCATCTGCGGGTGCTGCTACCACTAATCACACCTTCTCCTTTCCCACAGACCCCGCGCTGTTTTAGTGCCGTCGTCGCCCGCGGCCCCTGCCTCTTCTAGAGGTGAACAATTAAGCAAGACCCTCTGTGACTCTCTGCCGGCTTACTGTCGTTCACCCTCGTCGTCTGCCACCTGCGCCCGTTTAGGTATTCACAAATAGGCTTGAAAAGCTAGTACGTTTGAGGTTCTCCCCTCTTTTCAGCGAACCAGACAAATACCTTTCAGAGAGTAAGTTAGGTCTACGCCCCCTCGTGCTCGCTGAACGCCGGTATCTCTCTCCCCTTTTATGTTTGATGTGCTAATCCGGATCTTACAACAGATTTCACTCAAGCTAAAATCACGTAAAATCTTCAGTACGGTCATAAAACGGCATCGTAAGCGTAAGTAGGCCACAATTCAGGAGTAAAATAAGATAACGATGCCGTAGAATTCTTGTTGCAGACTCATGTTGGCTTCTGTGGGTCCACATGGGTACCACATACTTACCATCGGCGGGCTGAAACATTATCTTTTTCCCTCTGCGCTACTCTCACGCAGAAGAGCGCTTTCGCTTAATTGAAGGAGTACGGCAATATTTCAAACAAGAAATCAGCGAGGTCTGCAAGTCAAACGACTGAAGATGTGGTTCCACGGCCCTCGGACGCATGTCGTCGCCCGCGAACAAGCCCCCACCCCCTAAACCCAATCAACACCGTCGCCCCGTCGCCGTTCACGTCGAGCTCAATGACGAAATCCGCGGTGCCCGCGGCGTTTGCCAATAGCAAGCCTTCTATAGTCCCGCCAACACTGACTCCAACAACACCACTGCCGACGCTAACAACCAGCAGCAATATCACCACCAAGGCCTCGTCCTCGGGCGCGACGAAGACTCAGCACCAACACCAGCACACTCCAGCGCACCTGACATCCGCGGGTGAAGGGGGGTGCGACGGCACGGGCGGCACGAGTGTGTGTGCATGGGCTTTTAGGCGTACAATAACGACCGCGCATTGTCCGCGCGCATTGAACTCGAGCAGGTGGCGGAGCAGGCGAACAAGGTCATCACCACGGACGTCACCACCGCCGCAGCCACTGCGTCCATCATGTGCAACGAAACCAGCGGCGTCGGTGCATCAGCTCATCAGCTCCTGGAGGCGAGTTGCCCAACATAGGCGAGGAGAGTCCCTCCCCCGCGGTGCTCCCCACAGTTAGTGCGCTGAGCTGTGCAATTGCGGCTGAACACAAAACGATGTGGGGAATTATATATGTAATGCATGTGGGCTCTGAATCAACCGGCACGGCAAGCACTGCCACAACTCGATGAAGGAGATGGTGATCAAGAGGTGGAACCGCGTCGTCAAGCGAGGAGAATGACGCGGACTCCGCCACCGCCGAGCCGCCTCGGCGGGGTTGGGCATCCCGTCGTACATGGACCTCGAACGGTACTACGCGGAACTCGGCGAGCAGAAGAGACGGTGTGAGGAGATGATGAAGTGGACGCACGACCTGCTGGTGGGTATAAAGCAGGCGCTCGACGACATGAGGAGCCAGGCGTGGCAGATGGCAGTGGGTGCATTTGGGTGGCCATTCGCCGGGTCCAGTTCAACAGCAATATCAGAGTCGAGGGTCACTGAGTCAAGAACGGCAAGGACAACATCAAGGACAAGCAATAGGAGCGTCACCTCAAGCCAACCCTGCGCCGGCACCTGTGGTAGCGCCTGCAGCGGTGCCGAAGGGAGCGCGTGTCCGGTCCGATATGGATGGTGGATCCTGCGGCCGCGCCGCGGGAGTAGATTGTCCGCGTCCGACTATCCTCCCTTCCTCCCCGCCGATCGACCAGCCATCAAATTCGATGTGTATATTGTCTTGTCTGTACCGACCGGTGGGCATCGCGAATCAGGCTCATAAACCGAATGGCAAATCATCGCTCACCAAATACAAAGAGTGATTTGAATTCACAACCCTGTCACTGCGCGCTCTGTGCGCTTTTCTCCAATCTCTTTAGCTGTATTCACGGACAGACGTGCTGAAAGTGTACGTGCCAAAGCAAACAAAAGTTGAGCCTAGCACAATCTGGCTTGTATTTGCGTAGCATTTGTTTGATTCAATTGCATTTAGTTGGTGATCGATAAAAGCACTCAGGTTAGCGCAACCAGACCGACATGGATTACTTGAAAATGACAACAAGATAGGCGCATATTTTACTTTTTGTTTGATTTAAACAAGCGCTGAGTGCTGATCTGCTACCCTCAGACATATTTTATCTCAATGCCCTCATGAATCATATCGATGCATATCGCCAACTTTAAATAACTTGCACCGACGGCTTCTCGGAAAGAACCGATAGCTAACTTATTAATACTCGTGACAGCGCGGGCTGAGTTGTATCCCCCAAATAAATGGAAAGATCCTTCTTCAACATATGTCTGTACGTCCTCCACCGTGGAAGAGAACATTACCGATAGCATTTCCAACGGCTTCACGTATTACATGGACGAGCGCGACCAGGAGTGGTTCGAAGAGGATAACGAAGAAGCGCGGGGAGAGGGGGCCAGCGCGCATTGAAGGCGCGCTCTCCGTCTCTGGTACGCGTACGTCCGGGCGCAGTGCCAAGGCAAAGGAAAGGAGCCTGAAGCACTTTTGCTCGTTGTCATTAACGGAACACGAATCCGAGCTAGTAATGGGTATTTTCGAGAGGGTTACGCGCAAGCGAGCGGAGTACCTGCCTCATGTATGCTCGCTCGCTTCGCATCTAATTATTGAATGTTCTCAATTGTAGGGTCTGGAGCATGGGATGGAAATTCCTGCGTTTTCGGAGTATCAAGACGTGGTCTCTGCATCACTTGCTCCGCCCATGTTTGTTACATACACCGTATCCCCGTGAATACCATCCACGACAGCCCTGCTCAAGACTACGAAGGTAATCAATCTACCTTGGAAAGAATGCAGGATTGAGCGAGGCGGACATTGCATAATACCAACACTAAACGTGAGTAATCTTCATTCAAATGACTGCTATTAACTCCAAACTGCTTGACAGGGCAATGAGTCCGATACACTCAACGAATCGTCGACGAGAGAGCAAAGGTGTTTGGAAGACACCCTCGTCATAAACCACGTCGTCGGACAAGCTTGCGCGCCTTCAGGTCGATTTTGCATACCCCCTGAAGCTTGCAAAGACACTTCTTTCGCGAGAGAAATTGAAGAAGGAGACCGCGGCGCATTCTCAAGGCATTTGGGAAAAGCGGCTGGCGCTCGTCGATCTCAAGCGGAAATTCCCCTCACTCAATGACAAGGGAGACGAAGAGCTGTTGGTGGACAAGGAAAAACCAGTCAAACGACCAGAGGCTCCGTGCGTTGTCTTGTTATTTCTTTTGAGGCAGATATTGATTTTTTCTATTCAGACGTGTACCGGGACTCAAGATCAGGACGGGCGATCCGGTCAATCTGCCCCGTCCAGAGACGATGGTCCATCCCAAAGACACTGTTAAAAGGTACACGACACAATCGAAGCGGCCTTTCAAGACAACGAGACCTCGACCATCATTGGGAAGTTCTCATCGACGTAAGTTTTGTCGATTCAGCATTTTGATTAAACTCAAGTAATTTTTCCAGAATCTCTACCAAACTCTGCCCACTACTTATGTTTCAAGACTCTTCAAGTTCGATCCACCACCCGCCACGCCAATATCGTCTTCTGACTCTGAAAAGAGTGTGAACAACCCCCAATCCCGCGCGCAGCTCGCGCTGTCCGTGTCCGCGTTGGTCGTGGTGGCCGCATGCTTCTCGATCGCCGCGATTCCGTGCTTCGGCGACCCATTCGCAAACTACCTCGCTCATCATTGTTTGGTATTGGGGACGGCGATGATGATGCAATGGACGTCAATGGCGATGAAAACCAGGAAGAGGCCGAAAGGCTCAGGCGGATTCAGGAGCGGTGGAAATACGATTCGGACGATGTACCACCCGTCGGTCCTGATGGTCCCGATGAACAGAACAGAATCTTAGTGGATGACTACCATCCCAAGTATGTATTTTCCGTTGGTTTTTTTTAACCCTACAGTGAACAACGCCTCGCAGCTACCTCCGTCACACCATGACCCTCTACTCCGAGACCGATCACCACGCCCTCCTTAACGACCCAAGCATCCCTGTCACGGGTCCCGACTCCCGAACACACTATGTCATTCCATATCGACTTGGCATGCCACCGCCGCCTCTTCGCAGGGATCCAGGTTGGATGCGCTACCCTCAGGGTATCGCTCCACAGCAGTTCACACCAGGGCATCCTCTACCCATGGCAGTAGTCAATGGTACCCCCGTTGCGATGGCTCACTAAATCAAGAAGATGCAACCCCCCCACTGCAGCTCCTCAGATGCGGATTTCGTCCAACGGTGGCATGCGTCCACCAAGCATACCAGCCACCAGCATGCCCACCAACGGTATTCAAATCAATGTGATTAAGAATAATGGGCTGCAGGCGAATGGCCTCCAGGTAAATGGGATCCAGCCAAACGGCCTTCCGCAGGCCAATGGTCTTCAAGCTAATAGTCTTCCGACCAATGGCCTCCAGGCTAACGGCAGCACACCGCACCACCTCTCGCCTCCTCACCCTACGCCCGTTCCTGTGCTACAACATACTCCCCCAAATAGTGTCAATGGTACCGGCCACGCCGCTATCAGCATGCCCCACATCGACGTACAGAAGCCCGAGGCTTTACCCCCGCAGGCCATCTCTACTAGTGTGACGTCGATTCCGACGCCTGACGTTAATGCGGAAATGATTGTCAATGGGCTCCCTGTGCGACCTAAATCCCAGAATGTGACGCCGCAATCGCACCTCGCCCTCGGTGTCCCTACCAACGGGTACC
>JAEKIV010000358.1:0-33773 GCA_016801325.1 Hypholoma fasciculare
CCTTATACTCGTGTAGGGCTGGACTGTGAGGTCAGTTAGAGCGTAGACGCCACGGAAATTGCCGCCGGTCGGTCCGGCGGTCGTGACCGCCGGACTTTCTAGTTCCCAGATTTATTGGGAGCCACAGCCCAGTTCCTGATTTCCATATTCGGAATCAATTTCCTCAAATGGAGTATTTGTGATTCATCCCCCCTGTCTACGTCACATTGAAGCGTCACATTGAAGCTGTGAGGCCCTGCGCAGCCTTGTACAGCGGGCTCACTTCCGCATTCCGGGTGGGGCACCTGTATATGCATATCAAAGTGTAAGCACGATGAATTTCGGAATGCAGCGCTGTGTTACTTCTTCAATAGTCCTTGGAAAGTCCTGAGTCAATAGAGATGCAAGCAGCGAAAGAACGGTTTGACGCGGTTTCATTTTTTTTGCCTTAATAACTCAAATACACGTATTGAATTGATATTTCATGTAGATTTGTCCTGAAGGAAGATTTCTCAGTCTGATTTTATGCCGAAGGAGAGGTGTGACAATGTCATGTCGTGTATTGACAGTCCACGTGATCACTGAACGCGTCTTTTTCTACGCGTCTAATCGAATTTCTGTGTGGAATCGGAGAGAATCGGGACTCTGAAAACTATAAGTAGGCGGTACATCTTCAGTATGCAATATCACTCTTGCTTTCGTCCCCCTCCCTCAAGGCTGACGGTGTAGTAGTGGGATCTGGCCCGAGCAGGCCGAGCGACGATTGGATTAGATTGTGTTCGTAGCACAGCCTGTCCGTATGTAGACGCACGCGCGCTGTGACGAAGACACCGTTCCTTGCCTCCTGCCTTCGCGTGCATCCCCGGCCGCGCGCCTGCTCGACGCGCCTCCGAGCCTTGCCAGACCCCAGCTGCTAGGGTTGGCCTGATTGGCCCACTCCAACGGCCATCCAAGTTCGTGAGCTGCTGCGATTGGATAGCGCTGCGCTACGCCGTTCAGGCAGACCGCGCGTGAAGCTCGACATGCGGCAGCGCCGTGAGCATGACCCTACGGGCCGTTGCGGCACGAATATGGGAAAGATCGCATGTCATTGCCTTGGCGCCGCAGGCACAATTACGTAAGACTATTACCCCTGGTTGACGTTCTCTGCTGTGCAGTGAGGCTGTCCATCGCAAGTTCATCGCCGTCGTAGTTTCTGTAAAACAGGCAGCGCAGCGCGTGTATCTTATTCCTACCATGGCCCACTATCAAGACGTACGTTCTAAAATGCCCATTACCGTACCATGCATAATTATGAATGGTTTCATAGATCGACGAAGCGCAACGCAGACACTACAATGACAGTTACACGCCCTACCAACCTACAACGACGCCCAACCCATACGACCAGGTAGAGGTTCACCCCAACCCGTACGACCGACCACCACCTGCTCAACAAGTGCCATACGGCGCCGGAACGCCACTTTCCGACCCCTTCAACCCTCCGCCGCACAACATGTATTCGTCGCCACCGCCGCAGATGATGTACCCGCCTCAGCAAGACACAGCGTACGGTGCTTACCGACCGAGTAGTACACCTCTGCACACGCTCTCTCCACCACTACCACCGCCTCTGCTCTCCCAGTCTCCGGGCCCCAACCCGTTGTTGGCGCCGCCTGGCCCCTCAACCACCCCCGGTTCGCTGTACAGGCGGTCTGGCTACGACCTGCACGACGGCGGGGACGATATGGACCTTGATACGGGTGACATACCGCTGCTGCGCCGCGATCCGTCGTCGGTGTCGAGCATCCCACATCCGCCAGGCAGCTACGACGACGGGAGCATGACTGCGGTCGACGACGCGCGCTCGGAGAACAACATCCGATACGGACGCATTCCGCAGCGTGTGCCGCGGCGGTACAAGACGACTAAAAAGGTGGAGTGAGTGGTATGACTGAATACTATGTGTGCGCGCTGACAGAAATAGGCTCTTCCACGGCAACTTTGTGCTTGACAATGCGGTGCCCAAGAAACTGCTGGAAATGTGTCCGAATCGCATTGACCGTGAATTCACGCACATGCGGTATTCGGCGGCGACGTGCGACCCGAACGACTTCAAGGATTCGGGCTTTACTTTACGGCAGGTCCACTACGACCCCCCACGGCGCACGGAACTATTCATTGTGATGACGATGTACAACGAAGATGAAGAACTCTTTTGCCGGACAATGCATGGTGTTATCAAGAACATTGTTCACCTCTGCAAGCGTGATCGCAGCAAGACATGGGGCAAGGATGGCTGGAAGAAGGTCGTTGTCTGCATTGTCAGCGACGGGCGCTCCAAGATCAATTCACGCACGCTCAGTGTCATTGCTGCGATGGGCGCATATCAGGAAGACGTCGCAAAGATGAGGATCGGCAAGCAAGACGTGACGGCACATATATACGAATACACGACACAGATCTCCGTTAACCCATCGCTCAAAATCGAGGGTGCGGAAAAGGGCATTGTCCCAGTCCAGGTGATCTTCTGCCTGAAGGAGAAGAATCAGAAGAAAATCAACTCGCATCGATGGTTCTTCAATGCGTTCGGCGCGATTTTGCAGCCCAATGTTTGTGTGCTGCTTGACGTCGGCACGATGCCCGGGCCGACATCGATCTATCATCTGTGGAAGGCATTTGATATCAACTCGAATGTTGGTGGCGCGTGCGGTGAAATCGTGGCACTCAAGGGTAAATATGGCCGGAATCTGCTGAACCCGCTTGTTGCGGCGCAGAACTTCGAGTACAAGATGTCTAACATTCTGGACAAGCCACTGTAAGTCCCTTAGCCGTGATGAAGAGATATGGGCGCTGATAATGCCGCAGGGAGTCTGTATTTGGATACATCACTGTCCTTCCCGGCGCGTTTAGCGCGTACAGGTATATCGCACTACAGAACGATGTCAAGGGCGAAGGCCCGCTGCAAAAGTACTTCCTCGGCGAGTCGATGGTGCGTATTACTTCGCCGCAAATGCGGCACGGCTAACATGCAATGTTATAGCATGGTGCAGGCGCAGATATCTTCACGGCGAACATGTACCTTGCAGAAGATCGCGTACGTTTCTCCCTCTCCCGTCTCCTTACCGTTACGCTAATATTCTCCCCTTGCACCAGATCCTGTGCTGGGAGCTTGTCTCAAAGCGTGGCGGCGCGTGGATCCTGCACTACGTCAAGTCTGCGTACGCAGTGACGGATGTGCCCGATCAGGTGCCAGAACTCATCTCCCAGCGCCGTCGCTGGCTCAACGGCTCGTTCTTCGCCGCTGTGCACTCGACGGTGCACTTCCACTACATATATCGCTCGAGTCATACTTTTGTGAGGAAGGCGTGGATTCATGTCGAGATGTTCTATCAATTGTTCAATCTAATCTTTTCCTGGTTCGCACTCGTATGTCCCTATCTATTGTCTATTTGTAGCATGCTGTTGATGCTCCCCGCAGGCAAATTACTACATCGCGTTCTCGATCTTGTCGCAGTCACTGGAAGACACGTCGTTCAACCTGCATGGTATCAAGACAGTCAACATAATTCTAAATTATGCATACCTCGGCCTGCTCATCATGTGCTTTATCCTCTCGCTCGGTAACAGGCCGCAGGGTAGTAAGTGGGGTTACACGGGTGCGATGATTGGGTTCGCAATCATTACGGTGTATATGACGGTCTGTTTTCCCCGTAACTTCTACTACCATAGAAATAGCGCTGACTCGCGACATCGCGGTTTGGCAGACGGCAGCATTCCTACTTGCGTTTAAGGGCATTGAAAATCTTGAAGCCGCACAAAAACTCTCGTTTTCGTCAATCTTCACCAACCCGATCTTTAGGAATATTGTCATATCTCTGCTTGCGACACTGGGGCTGTACATCATCGCTTCACTCATCTTCGTACGTCCCTCCTAGGCTCATCCTACCAGTGTTTGGCTCTTGCTAATATGCTATTTTCCTTTCTTTGTGTAACGAATAGTTTGAACCATGGCATATGATCACGTCGTTCGTTCAGTACCTCCTCATGGCGCCCTCGTACATCAACGTGCTCAACGTCTACGCCGTGCGTCTACTCCATCTCGAATCGTCTCGTTTAATCTGATCATCCTCTCTCTTTCGTGTAGTTCGCCAATGTGCACGATGTCTCATGGGGGACGAAAGGTGACAACACCGTTGCGAAGCCATTGGGTACGGTCGCGACGGGCAAGACGGGCTCCGTCGAGGCGGAAGTGCCGACGGATCAGAAGGACATCGACACACTATACGAGGACGCGATCCACGTGCTGAACACGAAGCCGCCAAAGGTAGAAAGCAAGCCGGACGCGTCAACGAAGCAAGAGGACTACTACCGGTCGTTCCGAACGAAGTGTGTATTTTTGGTGCTCACTGCTCACAGTTGCTGACTTTGTATATCTTTTCTTTCTTTCTGCCCAGCGTGCTCCTTGCATGGGTGCTCACAAACGCGCTTCTCGCAGCTGCCATCACGTCGACGAACGATTCGGCGGCGACGTCGGGCGCTAACAAGGCTGTCGATGGATATATGGGCTTCCTCCTTGCGTCCGTCGCAGGGCTCGCCTGTGCGTTTTTTCCCCTTTCTCTGTGTTGTTCTGTGACGACTGATGCTCTAAATTTCTTTGTGCAGTTATTCGGTTCATAGGATCGACGATGTACATGATCGTGCGGCTGTTCGCGGGCGAGTAAGTGCGCGGAGCCGTGGGCGTGCGGGATTCAGGTTTATCGCTTGACGTTTGCATTACGAATGAACAATTTTCTTTTGATCTTGAGATGACGATGATATTTATGTGGGCTTGTGTTTTCTGTGATTGCTCGTAATTGGCTGTTGTTTTAAATAATGAAGTTGGCGGAGTGTTTACTATACAAATACAAATGATTTTACGTACGTATGTAATGGGAGGCTCTGAGTATTTCATGTTGAGATTACAAGGTACAATATTGTGTTCACTGGCAATAGCTTGACAAATGTTTCTGTGAGCCCAGCGGTTGAGCGTCGGCCGCGATATTGTCAGACGCACGCACATGAGAGCACCTGTTGAGAAAAGCTCTACCCGGGAGAGCTGTCCTCGAATTCACGACCGCCGGTCCGGTCTTCGTTCCTGGGCTTCTTGCGTCTAAAATCTGACGATCTCGACTCGACTCTCATGCGTCTCGCAAATCACTTTGTCTTTGTGCCTGACATAATTACTTCTGTCGGTAACTTTTTTACCGTCGCTTTCAGTTGCCTTCGTAGTCTTAAGTCGCCTGTGCTACGGGTTTAATGCATACGAACGCGCGACCCTCGTATAGACTCCCCTCTCACAGATTCTCGCGTGTCCGCTGCCGACCCCATCAGAGATAATCTATGTATTCTGCATACCTACCACTACATACGACGGTGGATTTTACCAAAAGTAGGGAATACTTTGGTTAAATTTCGTTGATTTCAAATGCGGAGATCTACTTGGATTCTACAGAGGCAACCGGCAACTTTTACAACTTTTGTCAACTTCGCTTGGAGTCATAAGTAGTGGAAGGAATTGGGAAGGAACGTATTTCCAGCGTGAGAATCCTACAACGTGGACGAGGCAAATATGAGCGACCGCGTTGCCAGTCAACCTCAAGGTCGCCAAGGAGGTCGAATCTACTTCTCAAGGCTCCGAGTCCCTGGTCCCTGTATTATGGACGTTTTACGGCGAAAAGTAGGAGATCGAACCTGGGGTTAGCTGCTACGCCGGTATATTTGAACTTCAAGAAGCTATTTGGTAGCTACGCCTCAAATTTCAGCGATTTAAGCTAAGTTTTCCAGAGGTTCATCAACTCCAGGGGATCTAATCTAAGGAACCGGCTTATGCCGGTCATCCGGTGGTCAGGCACAGCCCCGATTTGCTAATAGCATTACGTAGCGCTATGTTTGGCTGTGCTTAAGTTCAAGGGTATTAACAAGCGGGAGTTCGTCATCGGTGGCAACGGTGGACGGCTGTCAGCAAGCTGTTAGAATCTTATCCTACGCATGATTCGCTTCATCCTTGTCCAGGTGGGCGCTTTCCTGGCATTGCTCTGAAATCAATCGATGAATACCCGTGCAGAATCGCCAAGGAAAGACGCGGCTTTCTAAGTGGTATGTTCCCTATGATGACGACGAGAAAGTGATTTATGACCGAGAGCTCTGGCGTGCGCTCAATGCTGATGTATCATTGCGTAGGTGAGGCTTCGGGGAGACGTGCACCGTCTAGTTGCACCAAGAGACCAGAAATATCAGTCCAACTTCGTGGAGGTCAGGCCCACACTCGGTTTCGCGGACTGGCGTGCTGATTGCTATTTAGTTCCGCAATTACAAAGTGGTGTATCGCCGATACGCAGGCCTGTTTTTCTGCCTGTGCGTAGATGCGAATGACAATGAATTGGCATATTTGGAGGCGATACATCTCTTCGTTGAGATCTTAGGTATAATTCGCCGACGAGTTACTTTGTGGCTCTCTGACAGGCCCCTTTTAGACACGTTTTTCGACAATGTGTGCGAACTTGACCTAGTTTTCAACTTCTACAAGGTGAGATATTTCTCTGGAACCATACCTGCATACACGGTGCTTATACCACAAATAGGTTTATGCTATTCTTGACGAGATATTCCTTGCCGGCGAAATAGAGGAAACGAGCAAGGATGTAGTTCTGTCAAGATTAGAAGAGCTGGAAAAGCTTGAATAAGTGTATATTGAATTGAGTTAGTCCAGTCATTTTCCGTCAGCATCTAAACGATATATTCCAGAATAGAAGACCATATAGGCCTCGTAAGATCATATGTTCTAAATGCAATATCTTCATAGGCCTTTAGAGCAAGAGTCCACGTCTCACGAACGTCTCACGAAAGTTACGGCGTTACCCTGTAACGTACGGATAAAAGAAATCAGCGGAAACTGGTCTTGATGCAAGGGTGATTATCGCCGCTCCTGAACAAATGACATCCCCCCGCGAAAGAGACAGGCATAAATTGCTTCATGCGTGCCTACATCTCTTCAATGACCGGAACAACTCCAAAACGCCAAATTTATACTTTGTCCCAAGCACAGTCGTTCATATACCGAGTCAGAGCGACGAAATCGCACGTTCAATCGCCCGCCAAAATCCCGATGCAAACCCATAACCTCTCATGCTCCCATCTTCGCACTTCTATACGACAACATCGGAGGATGAAGGCTTTAGTTTTCAATGCCAACCCGCTACCCCATCGTCAGTGTTGCTCACGGTCATCTATGCAATACAGTTATTGACCGAGAGTCCGCCGTGAGTGCAATCAGATAAATCTAAGCTTCCCGTCTGGGTCAGGAAATAGCGTTTACACGCATGTATGTCCAAAATGGCATGTTGTTATACACCCTACGGGATCTCCTTTCCTCGATGGACGTCAGAGCTGTCAAGAAACGAGTCTATTGGGCTTAAACTCTGAAACTTTTTGACCCGCCGTGAAGCGCTTCCGTTAACCCGTGGTTTCTCCTGCATGTCTGCTGGTAGAAGTTTCGGAGCCATGTTCACGCCGTGGAGGGTTTCTCTCAAGTTGCTTTGCCCGTAATGGACAATTCTGCTCACAGATGCCATAGCCGAGACTTCTCAAAGAAAGCCTCGAGTCGGCGCATATTGGACAATTAGGCAGATTATACTCAGGTTGGGAATTCTATCTCTGGGCCCTGAGAGAAATCGACTGCCCAGGCAGGGGAAATCTCGGAGCCGGCATCTTTCAGAATGATTTCATTGCTTTTGTGCGGAGTCGAGTGCATTGTCTAGCAAGAAGTCCTCACTTTGATCAGTCCACAACATAATACCCTCGTGAGTGGTGTGTTTTGGTCGCTTCCTATTTTGAACCAGTAATTCAGCTTCGATAAATATCATATCATAAATGATACTCTGCCAGTTCGCAGGCTGCTCGTTTGCTTTGGCAATTGACCTTTTTCAGTAAACGCACAACTCGGCGGACCTGAGACCCTCGGTCTCATGACAAAAATGGTCTGTTGAGGTTGTTGGTATCGCCGTGAACCCCATTTTCATTCTCACACAAAAATCCATCGCGAAGGGACTCACAGCTTATTGTGCCTCAGGATTGACAGGGAGTCAAAATGGTCTATAATATCGGTCTGCACACGGCACAGGGACTCGCCGCTGGTCATTGGCACCCTGGGGTGTGTACGTTGCCGAAACGATAACCGTCGCTGCAGGGAATATTGGTGCCTACTCCGAGATTCGAATTTCACATGGCATCCACGTGGAGGGGACCCATCGCCCCTTCGGTAAGTGTAATTAAATACAAACGCTTTTTGACGACACTCCAACGGGACCACCTGTGGTCGGAAGACGCAAAGCCGATTGCACCTGGGTTGCCACCAAACGGTCTTGGAAGTCTAGGTTCGTGATCAACCCGGAGATCTCCCACTGATTCCGAAATGCCACCGCGCGGTCTCGTATTTCCACGATGATCAATTCGACATCGACATAAATACATACATACGCCCTTCGGAAGCGACAGTCTATTTCCCTTTCCATACGATATCTTCTGCCGCTCTCCTTCGCAGGTGCTTGTTTCCCCTCCTTTTCGTCATAAAAGGTCAGGACTACAAAACAGCCGGCGCTAAAAGCACTAACATACTTTTGTCATTTGTTAGCCGCCACGCGCACTGAATCTCGGACACCGTCACGGTCACCCACTTTCTTTCAGACCAGATATCGTTCCTTTCGCACAGATCCTGATCACTCCGCAGTCTTCTCGCTCTGCCAAGTGGAAGCTGGTGCGTCCCGTTCACATTGTCGTTATGTTTTACTCCCGACTGACATCGGGCCAGGAACGCCAGGTTATGCTGCACTGTGCATGGACTTGACTCTGGAGGCTTACCGAAGCATTGTGAAATATGTCGGAAGTCGTGCCGATATTGCAACCCTGTGTGGAGTGTCCAAGGGATTCAGACATGTTGCAGAGCGAGCCCTATATAACACGCTTTTCATGCGCAACGACGATGAAACGACTATCCTTTGCAACACTCTTACCGTCGCACCGCGTCTGGCAAGACACGTAGATGCCCTCACGATTTCTGCATCAGACGACGAAAATTCTAGTCACAGCGATTCCGACGACTATGACGAGGACGCGCACCCTGCAGCGCCAGAAATGAATTGGCCGGCTATCTCCCGAGCGCTTGAAACAACAACTCGCCTACGGTACCTTAACGTCCACATCAGTTATGCTGATAGGGCTCTATCCTGGGTCCTCGACAAGTCCACGTTTCAACTACGAAAATTCCATTGCGAATTTGACTGGGACAAAGCACTAGTTGACTTTCTAAACCGGCAAGAATCGCTTGAAGATCTATTCGTTATGGACTATAGAGACGGCCAAGAAAAATCCTCCGAAACCACCAACCCTGTGGATCCCCCGTCGGATCTCCTACGTATTGCGGATGATTCGATGCCCAAGTTATCCATTCTAGACTGTACTTTCTCTGAAGCAGCGATGGCCATAGTTCCCGGTCGACCAATAACCCATCTTAAAACCTGTTTTTCTACCGACGAGCTGACCGCCAAACGCCGGGAGATGCAATCTCTGCTGTCGAGGATTGCGCTCTCGACCATGTCGTTGAGGTCCCTCGACATTGCGGACTCCTCCTATACCGATACATTCTCTTCGGAGCTCCTAGCGGCTATCGCGCACACGAGGTCTCCAGTGATGGCCGAATTGAAGCACCTTGGGACACTGGTTCTCCCAATCGATGGCCGCGAGGTACAGTGTCTCCTATTCCTGCTACTCAAATCGTTAGAGCTTAATTGTGTCTTGACCGCTCTAGCGTCTCCAGTTTTATGGCTTGCTGATGCGCTTTCCACATATCCAATCAGTGGAATTCGAGGTCACCGAGTGGGATCCGCCCCCCTCATCATCTGCTGCATTACGAGCACTTGCCGGCGAATTGCGCCTCTACAGCCCCTCCGTGACTCGCGTAGTCTTTGTCCAGGATTTTGACAGGACTGTGGTCACCGCCATCAATGGGATATGTCGAGTCGACCCAGAGATAAGCAGTGATTTACTCTGGAGAGAAAAATAACCTTTCTCAAGCTCCCTTATATCTGGTGCGCCACGGCTTTTTCTGACTCCCCGGCCGAACCAATCGTCATCTCATCCCCAGTACCCGCCTTCACAAACGTCTGTTGCTTCCCTCCTTTGATTTAATGCTTATTACTTCATCAATTCTTTACGATCTATTATATTCCGTGGCTGATGACTACAACGCCCAATCCATGATGCTCTTTGCCGCTCCATACCCTCTTTACTCGTCACTGCTATTCTAGCGGCATCTTTTTGTAGCCTAAATTTATCTTGCCTCCTGTTTGTAACATAGCTTCGAACTGCTTGTCTTTTGTAGCCATAAATTCTCATTGAAACCCATCTTCTGGGTCCGGTTCTTACGATATCTTTGTCATACATGGCTAATCTAATCCCATCCGTTCGACTTGACTTTTGCTGAATCCTGAAACAGCCTCAGTCACTTGACTTCTGGCCAGCTTGTCGTTTACTATGTAGGTACCTGTGTACGTTACTGACGTATTAGACACGCTATTTCACCCTTAGCATTTATCAACTTTGGTAGTATTGATATGTAACTGCCAGTGAGCGATTCACTGCTAACCAGTAGGTGGAGGGGAATTTCCTGCCCAGAAAAAAATCCTGAAATAAACGAAACTTCATGCACGCATTCCAATATCCTCACTGCCCCCCATTGTCCATCAGACACCTCGCGTATGTATTGATGTGCGCAGTGAGAAAGTGGTCGGTCGGGAGCGTCTACCTCCGTGCAGTTCTGAGCGCTATTGGCACCGCGTTATAATTACACACCTTTCCTCGAGAGTCGAGCCGCATGATGTTCCATGGGCCTCGCTTACTCTCAAAAGAGATAAAATAAGCATTAATCGATAAACCGGCTACTGTGGGGAGCTCTGTCCTAACGAGGGTCTCCATAAACTCGTCTGCTTTTTGCAACTGACCTTGCAAGGCGTTATCTATCAATACCCTTCTCAAACGAAGGGCGCACCTTACGGTAGTAGAGAACTTACCTTTCATAATCTGAATATCGCTTCAAATGAAATTATTCAGGTACATACATCTACTGCTGTAAACAATAGTGCCAGTTGTGGATTCGAAGTCCGATGGCTTGCCGCTTGTCTTCTCTGGTCCTACAGTCCCTTTGCCGATAGTTTGTCGTATATGGGATAATTGAGGATTTACGTATCATTGGGAAACGCAGAGATTGAAGTTACCATTTCTGTGCAATCTCTGGAGCAGACCTGTCGCCGGTGTCTGTCTATCTGACGAATATTTTTATCTATATCAGCCGGTATATAACGCTCAAAGTTATGAGTTATTAAAGGTCATTGCGGCTCTGCGGTTAAAACATTTATGCCTGGAATAAAAGATTGTATTCGGGAAGCAGCGTCTCGGCAGTTGCCCGGCAGCATTCTTTAGCGCTCTATGTAGGCGTTCAAACTGTAATACATATTCATTTTAGTGGTTATAAATACACTATAATGTATACTTGATGCCATTGAAACAGTGAGCGGCTGATACACGTAGGCGATGGATTCCATTGGCCAGCAAAATGAATTCCGTTAGGACAGAGACACACAACGGTCGTACCCGGACCGTACCATTTACGCTGGACCACGTCGAGGAAGGTCATTGAAGACAGCGATTCTTTGATAATTCATTCTGCAGCTGTCCTTTATATGGGCACTGATATAAGCGTAGATGCGACATTGATCTCGCTCCATGGCGCGTAGAAAGCGTATCATTCCGGAGGATCATGTTGACGAGAAGTTTGTGCCGAGGCGTGCGCATTGCGAATTTCCTCCTCCAGAACCTCCTCCAACCGGACGCAAAGCTTTCCGACGATCCACTCTGTTTCCGTAAGAGGACTGAGAAGAGGACCGTGATCTCCAAGCCACGTCCAGTGCCAGCTCTCGATATCCACAGCGCCATTCGAATCTTGTCGAATTTCGCTTTGGGCGGTCGCGACTTGCCCGTACATCCTCGAATCCCGCGAATGTGCAGTGCTAAGATGAGCGTCATGTCTTTGAGGTTGAGTATTACATTGTGTAACGTCAGATTGTCTGGGGCTGATATAATCTTCACCAGGTCTGTGTGTCGGCAAGTCCACTGCTGCACTGTTTATACTCTCTCGACGGGGAATGGGTAAAATATGAATAGGAGTCGTGTTGTGTGTTCCATGTGGAGTCCCGGAGGTGCGAATACTGTTCTTCCCAGCATCGGCATTGTCCCGCTCGCCTAACATGTCCAACCAGCGCGACCATTCGTCCCATGTGTACTTTTTTGGAGGTTTTTGCCTGAGATCCTTTGCTAGGTTCGAGATCTCTCGTGCTAGGCGAGCGGCAAGACTTCCCCCTCGATTTTCTGATCGTTCGAAATCCCCGATTTTCTCGCCCAGAGCCTCCACACCGGTTTCAAGGACGGCGCTAGTATGACCCTTGGAGGACACGGGATTAGAGACAAGAGGGGATGGTACTGTGGGTTGCATCCCTCCTGCTCTAGTGCGCGACTTTGCTTCACCAAGGTCATCGGTCCTGAGAGCGTGCGCAGTCAGTGTAGCGGATGATTCTTTAAGCTCCCTTACGGGGCCTTTGTGATGATGATGTTTCGGAACCAAGCTTCGCTCCGGTAGAATTGTCCACTGACTGACGCGTACTGTCATGTCTTGGACCCCTTTCACGACGGTGTCTCCCATGTTGGAAATAAGCACAGTCATGGCGGGAACGGAGAGCAAGCTCCATACCACGAAAAAGGGTTTTCCCGCTGAAGATGTCGGGTAAAAGTCGCCGTATCCAATTGTCAGGAGCGTCGTATATGTGAAGTAGAAGGAGTCAATGTATGTCCAGCCCTGGGAGTTCTGCAAACAAGGTTTGGTGAGTTCACAGACAATTGCCAATAGGGGGAGATATTCTTACGCGTTCGCATGACCAAAATATCAACGATCCCCCAGTCCAGACCACAAGGATGACAAAGAAAGACACAAGGAGTGCAGAATAGCGTTGAGTTTTCTCTGAACTTTCTTCTATGAAGCGCATGAGCTCAAACTCTGCCCTATGCCAAGCGCCCTGTTGGTCTTCGTGTTTCAACGGCACCCCAGCGTACTTTGATAGTTTGCGTGGCATGCGCATCAGCTTTTCTTCTTTCCGTTTTCTCAAATGGCTGTCTATGCGCGATTGTTTTAAGGAGGGGCTACCTGAATCTTGTGTCAAAGATCGTTTGTTGGCAGCCAGTCGGCTTCTTTCCTCGATGTTCTTCCGCCACCGCTCCCGCTCCTTTCCCAGATGTCGCCGTGCCACTTTAGCCTTCGCGCGTTCTAGAACCAGTCCGCGGACGCTGCTTACAACCAAACCGACAAGAGTTATGCCAAATGCCGCGTATGGAATGAGGAGGAGTCTCGCTAGAACAGTAGTCAAGGGAAAGTCAGTCCCGAGACCGATGGTTAACAGCGTGTAATCTGCCCAATACACCCCGTCTGAGAATCCCCATCCTTCAATTTCCGAGAATACACCGGCACCGAGGGCAAGGTAAAAAGAGAATGACGTCGTTTGAAGCATGAGAGTCCGCTGTGGCCCCGTCAAAGTCGAGAATGATGGAGGATAGGCGTGAAATACTACCGAGCCCAGGGAAGACACCAAGAGTAGTGTAGCCACTGAAAAGTAAAGGACACTGGAGATGATTCCGTAGTAGTAGGATTGTGTATACGCTGTCACTCCACGGGGTCGCTCTACAGAGACATCGTGGACAAGCGCAATGCAAGCAACGAGGAGGATGGATGATATGTACCTATGGGAGGGCATAAGAACGTCTTATACAACCGCATATGTTTGAGAGAGGAAGGTGATCTTACCATAATGTGATGGTTATGGGCTGAGCTATTTTGTAACGAATACGTCGAGCAAAATTAAACATCAGCACCACATTCGCGACAAGAGCTAGAAAAAGCGATGTCGCATTGAGACCTGTGAGCCTGCGCGTTGGATACATAATCATTGACGAGATGGAGTCTAAGGAATGGCAGATTCACCAGCGAGGATCCCGAATTGTAACCCCGTTATCTATTCGAACGCGCCATGTTTCAACCAGCGCACATATGGAGAGAAGATTAGCTATGGGCCCAAACGTCCCGGCGATCAAAGGAAAGGCGGTGGATGTCATCCACCATAAGCTAGAGAACTGCACCTTAAGTCGTTCATCAAGAGAGAGGTAGCGAACGGCATACGTGGGTTGATATATTCCCGATTCCTCTTCATTCAAGTTATCGTCCTTATAGGCAAACTTCGAGGGGCGACGCCTATGTTTGTCGTGGTCGTGGCCTCCGTAGTGACTTGCATCTTGACTTGAAGGTTCTCTGTGATCAATGCGTTCTTTCAAGGGTTCAATCGGTCGCTCTGGGGAGGTTGCCTTGGACTGACGACCTTGCTGCTGGTGCTCACTAAGCTCCCCGACTACGACACGCTCTGCGTGCTGGATATTGTCCTCAAGTTCAAGATCATTCATGACGGTTTTGTATACGGTCTAAGCTTGGCACGGCACTTTTGGAGTAATATGGTATTTGAAGTAATATGGTAGTGACTGTGGGATGTGGAAAGGAGAGCATTGGAGCAAGGGCGTCATTGCAAAGCCCGTGTTAGTGTAAAGGTAGCCAAAAGGAAACTCGACCATGTTCCGAGATGAGACAGCGGATCAGATAAGATTAGGTTAGGTAGATTGGCAAGTTTGTAAAAGTAGCACAATCCGGGTACTGGTACTACACAAGTGCTACATATGAACACGGCATTCGAAATGTCATAGAAAAACATAAAGACGTCGCTGAACTGATTAAGATAATTAATGCAAACTTGAATCCAAATCCAGCTTCGCTATACGGAGAGCGCGTCTCTCTTCCCCAAGCGACGCAATTTCACTAAGGTCAACGACACGGAAGGGCCATGTGAGCCAATTTCCGCCGCTTCGTTCACCAGGGACATTCATGTCCTCTAGCATTTCGTCAGCCGCTTGGGGCCACCTTGTCATTTTCTCCAGTTAGTACGAGGTAGTGGAAGCCAGATTTTGGTGTAAATGAGCAAGAGACGTACGTCCAAAAGTCGAGCCCAGTACTGTAGCTTTCATTAATCCAAGAAATCATATTGGGGTATCGGCGGCGCATCCAGACCGATGCGCGCTCCCCTTCAGCAATGGCTTCTTCGGGCGACGAGGGGAGGCGCATCGGGTCGCCCCTGAAATACGATGAGACCCAGTGCGCTGAAACTTCACACATATACCCCATATTGGATGCGAACTGCAGGCGTTCTTTCAGATTTGTAGAAAATAAAGGCTCCGAGTTGAAATTACCATTGCTCCCCCAATGGCAAAGTCCCGCCGCATGATATTCTTCGCGGGGACAAGTCCTCGATACACTGAGGTCACCCATTTCCCGGCGGCGTTGTCTGGATGAATAGAGGGTGGATTAGCCAAGCTTTTGTAGTTCCACGCGTCCTCTGAGCCTTTGAGGGAGGTTAGCGGTGCATGTCTTCCGAGACCAATATCGGCAGCGGTTTTTTCTGTTGAAAGGATGAGAACAGATTTCTTTATGTGTTCACTGAAACGCACCATCGAGGATACCAGTCCACGAGCTCTGCCATCCAGTTGCCAAGATGACAACGTCGGCGGCTACCTTGTCCCCGTTGCTCAGCCATACTGATTTCCCGTCATCTGCGTAACCGACGGCACGGGCAGGAACAATGAACTCAATCTGCCCGGCGTTAACGAGGGAGTAATACGAGGTCGGATGCACACGGCCTTCGTCATTGGTACGGATACCCCAAAATAGCGAAAATGGAGTGCGTAATGGTGAGGATTTGGGAATGTCGTAAGCATCAAGCTATACACCAGAAACATGAACAACATGACACGGGTCACCTGGGTAATACACTTACAGACGTTTCCCCGAGCATGTGCCAAATAAAGTGGGTCACCCAGCTACCAACTCGTGTCGTATGGAGAAAACGTCTGGTTGGATAAGAGGGTTTCAGCCACAAATCGAGGGATCTGTTCTACAGTAAAGACGCACTCCAGACGAGTTCTGAGAACCCTGTGGGGGGATATGATACTCAGAAATCTGGACCGACGACGAGTACATGAGTTGTGTTATGCATGAGCCGAGGATTACGGGCCACCCACCTGCTTTTGCGAATGAACTCGGGGATTGCTGACCTAGCCGCGATGAAGCGGTCAGGTGAGTCGAATGCATTGATTACTCGTCGTCCTTCATTGGCCAGTTTTGCGGATATGCTTCATAAGTAAAGCACGGGAGTTAGATCAAGGGCGTAACTGCTTGTATCCCAATAGAAACACTTACTCCATCGCCGACTTCCCGCCCCCAACCACAAGCACCGTTCCTTTTGACTTATCTTTATCGTGTTCTTTCGCTCCTACTGCAGCCAGAATGTCGTCTAAGCAGAGCCGGAACTGGGACGAATGTATAACGATTCCTGGATAATTAGCCAGTCTTGCAGCATCCACAGACAATTCTTGAGGGACCTTCGGTTTACTGCAGCCCTAGTATAGATACATCAGATGATGTCATAGTATGGCAGCAGATGGACCTACTCCGGTGCAAAGAACGACACGGCTGAACTCGAGCGTTTGGGCCTCCCCCGAACATAGATCTTCAACGCTGACGTTCCATACACCGGCCGCATTCCGCGCAACAGAGCGAATCTCTGTCTTAAATTTGAACACGGCTTTGTCTTTTAGAAACTTTTCGTAAAAGCTTTCCATGTATTCGCACATGCCCATCCCGGTGATATGTCCCCCTGTTTTCTCGCCGTCCGCTGGTGGTGGCATTGGGAGCGCTGAAAAACGATATTCCCCATGAACACTTCAATGGATTGTCAGTTGTAGCTCTACATCTGCAATAGGTTGTAATGAGGCGTACTTGTTGATGCAAAGTCCTGGGTACACCCTGTCTCTCGACCATGTTCCGCCAACTGAGCGGTCGCGTGTGATGACCGTGACGTTGGTGAATCCATCCTGCAGAAGCACATACGCGTCTATAAGACCCGCGACTCCCGCCCCAAGAATCGCAATAGGTTCAGAGAGGACTTTGCTAGTCATTTAACGACGATGCGATAGGTACCACGTAAAAATCGAGAAGCAAAAAAAGCACTATCGGTGAATATTACATGACCTGCTAATTTATGTAGCTTACCTTCAAGGCGCAGGGGACGGCCATTGTCAGCATCACATGCATCTTGGGTACGATGCTATAGACGAAGGGGGTTATTTCTCCAAGTAGTTGGAAAGTACGTGAAATCTGCGCATTTTCATCGTCATGAGACTGGGCTATTTGGCGTTAACGACGGGCTGGAAAACTAGGTCCGAAGCATTCGCTCAGACTATGAGTTGCTATGTCTTCATGCATTTGTGCACACGCTCCGGATCCGATACTTTTTAGAACTTCGAGAAGGCGCTCCGTGGGAGGTTTTGCTTCCCATGACCATGATTTTGTAGTCATCTTTTCGAAGAAACGTGATCGTTTATAAGCCTCTCAGAATTTTATGGCTTGTCACGACACGAGTACTCTAGTAAGTAAACTGAAATGACGATAAACAGCAGCCTTGCGCAGGAACGAGGCAACTGACCGCATAGTGACGTGGATGTGATGGTGGAAAATCGAGAAGCATGTTGAATGGCCAAGCTGTGTCCCTTGTGTGTCCCGGCCTAGCCGGGCCGCTGAGCTCAAGTACCATTGCCAATTATTTAACTGAGCATCATAATTACTAGAACGTGCCACAAACTAATTTTATGCGCGAGATTTGAATGAGAATCCTATTGATTCAATATTACTTGAGGAAAAAACAACACAAAAACGCTTGGGGAACTCAGCGAATGGCTTTGCGATAAAATTAGAAGTCGTTGATTGGCTGTTACAGAGGGAGGTTATTACATAATCTTGGAAGCAGAATCCGAGAAACTCCGCCACCAGCTCATCGTTTACAACGCCGACGAGCACTATGTTCCGAGCCTCACCCTCGTCGTCACAGACGTTGTTGAAGGCAGCGTCCTGTATACCACGTATGTTTTATAAAGAAACGCTCTACAATCGACAGCTTACCACTTCACGCAGGGGTTTCGCGGCCGTTTCGCGCAAAACTGAGAACGAGTCGCTCGTTGGCGACGGTTGCGGACCCTCCCGTTCGCAGATATGGAGGACTTAAGGACCAAGACCGCATTTTTACCAACGCATTCTGCAGGCACGACCATGGTATCAAAGGCGCTATGGTATGCACATCGCGAATACTGTACGCATTATTGTCTCACCGTTGAGACAGGCCCGTGGCGACTGGCATCGCACAAAAGACATCCTCCTGAAAGGAGATTCCTGGATTATCCAAAATATCAAGGATTCCGGACTTCGTGGGCGCGGCGGAGCAGGTTTTCCTAGTGGCCTGAAGTGGAGTTTTATGAACAAGCCCGGTTGGGAGAAGGACCCACGGTAAGCTGCTTCTCAAGTATGTCGTGTATTCTGTATTCAATGGTCACTGCAGGCCTCGTTACCTCGTTATCAACGCCGATGAGGGTGAACCCGGCACTTGCAAGGATCGTGAAATCCTCCGTGGAGATCCCCACAAACTCATCGAGGGCTGTCTCGTAGCCGGACGCAGCATGAACGCGACTGCTGCCTACATTTACATTCGAGGAGAGTTTTACCAAGAAGCATCTCACGTCCAGCAAGCTATCAATGAGGCCTACGCCGCTGGTTTCCTTGGCAAGAACGCCTGCGGGTCTGGTTACTCTTTCGACGTATACGTCCATCGTGGGGCGGGAGCCTACATTTGTGGAGAGGAAACTGCACTCATCGAGAGCATAGAAGGGAAGCAAGGAAAACCCCGTCTCAAGCCCCCCTTCCCCGCCGACGTAGGCCTTTTCGGGTGCCCAACAACAGTGGCGAATGTTGAGACCGTCGCTGTAGCCCCCACAATCTGCAGGCGTGGCTCTAGTTGGTTCGCTGGCTTCGGGCGCGAGAGGAATCAAGGAACAAAACTCTTCTGCATAAGTGGACATGTCAACAACCCTTGCGTGGTCGAAGAAGAGATGAGTATTCCTTTGAGAGAGCTCATCGACAAGCACTGTGGAGGTGTTGTCGGTGGATGGGACAACTTGCTTGGAATTATTCCAGGAGGATCCTCAGTTCCTGTCATTCCTATTGACGTTTGTGGTGAAGTCCTGTAAGTCGTTTATATCGTGGTCTCACTCGGTGTTTCTTACTTTTTTAATAGCATGGACTACGACTCCCTTAAGGATGCTGGAACTGGCCTCGGAACCGGTGCCGTGATCGTCATGAACAAGAGCACCGATATCGTATCCGCTATCGCTCGCCTTTCCCATTTCTACAAGCATGAATCATGTGGCCAATGCACACCCTGTCGGGAGGGCACTACCTGGATGATGAACATGATGGACCGCATGGTTGAGGGGCGCGGCCATGTACGTGAGATCGACATGTTGCTGGAAATCACGTACGTCTTCTTTTATGAGCGCGCCTACGGGTACTTACTGTTCGGCAGAAAACAAGTCGAGGGCCGCACTATCTGTGCACTAGGTGATGCTGCCGCTTGGCCTATCCAAGGCCTCATGCGCCACTTCCGCCCTGAGGTCGAGCGCCGCATCGCTGAATTCCGGGAGGTAAACGGCGCCGTCGGCTTCGGAGGGCATCTAGCCAGCGCCGCCGACGATACCCTCGCCCTGCCCGATAATCTTGGCCTCCGATTGCCCGAAGTCAATGCCCGGGTAGCTGCTTAGTAGGCTGCGCAGAGTAATTCCTGACATTGCATTTCATGCAGTCCCTTCCGATTGGTCTGTATAACCTTTGCTAATTATGCGATAGACAAGGTTCACTGAATGATATAAATAAATGAATGGCTTCTTCAGATATCTGCATATGGGAGTGCTACTGTTTATTCGGTCTTCTATGCTACTCGCTGAATGTCAAATGACAAGAGAGCGCCTGCGCTCTAACAACACGTTTTCAACTTCCAGGCATGTCGATCCTAAGATCTATGAAGCGCGCATGTGATACTCTATTTATTTTACAGTCAAAAATAATCTCGTTCGATACATGGCATGGAAGCTACGACGAGTGATAATACTGAAATACATGACAGGTTCCTGCGGCGCCGTGATCCTAACTTGCGAGGGCAGAAAGGCAGAGAGGAAGCTGGGTCCCCTCCCTGGCGCGCCCGCGAATGACAGGAATCATGCTGCCGGCGGGGGCGCCTTGAATCTCAATGCCGGGAGGCGGGGAGAATTCGAATTGCTCTAGCAGTCCGACAAGGGTGGTTTGCAGCTCGAGGATCCTATATCACGGAGTCAAAACACGCCGAGCAAATTCAGAACGATTAACTCACGCGAATCGCCATCTGAAATGTCGATATAGATAAGTTCAAATGAATTAAAATATGTAGAAGGTAATGATACTCACCCTAAGCATCCACGGACACCTCCAGCTACTCAGGGAAAAGTGTTTTAATAAATTTGTTATTTCACAAGCAGCAGGAGTTAACGTACAAAAGGTCAATCTAGAAAAGCATGAGTACGAAGAGCAAACAAATAAGCGAGACTATGCTCACAAGTTAGCAAACATGCCCATTGTGTACTCCTTGTCCTTCGCGTTTCCAAGAAACCTTCCTGGGTTCCATTTGTCCGCGTCTTCGCCCCATACATCTTTGAGCCTGCACAACGATTTAATAAAACGAAGTTGGCAAGCCCGGAGATGAATTGCTATCACCTGTTGTACGTGTATACGGCCATGTAGATACTCTGGCCTTTCTTGATTGGGATTTCGTTCATGATTTTCCCTGTCTTCGCGATGATAGGGTTCGCGAGCGGTATCACATCATCCTCAGCTGCGATGCGTGGCAGCATGAACGCAATAGGATGGAGGCGCAGGGTTTCCTATGGAAGCGGATATTAACAAATTGAGAAAGAGGAAGATATGCGACAGCTGACGCACCCGAATTACGGCGTTGGTGTATGTCATGGCTTCGAAATCAGCGACCCCCAAGCAGTCGGGCGTAAGACTCTGCGATTTAACGCTTCGGATTTCTTCGCGCACGCGTATTTGATCATCCGGATGCAGCGCAAGGTCGTAGAGCAGCCAGCTCAGAGACATCGCCGTGGAGTCATGACCCGCTAACATAATGGTTCTGTAAAGCACCAAAAGCGTTAGCATAGGCGAATTTCTTGTACCGAGAGGGTAACTGACGCCATTTGAGAGAGAAGTTCGTCTTCGTCCAGCTTGCGCTTTGCGTCAATTGAGGAGTTTGACCGCACTGAGAACGGCATTAATTTAGAATAGTAAATTTCATGAGTTACTCCGTGTAAACATACCAAGTATACTGAGAATGTCCCTATTTTCATCGTCGCAGCTTATTCTGGCTGCGCGCTCGTTGATGACGCTGCGCGCGGCCTGTTTGGAGACTGTGAGAAACCGGCGGAAGCGACGGACTTGACGCGCTGGCAGATATTCGACGTAGCGAAGAACATTGGGCGGGATAAACCGCCACAGGGAGGTGAAGAATAATGTGGCCTTGTCGGGGAACAAGAGACTGTCGGCGCTAAAAACAAGAGTGAGAGCAATGAAGCTAACATGTAAGCATGCCTACAAGAGGTTGGTGAACGCTTCGGAGAGTTCGCCGACGCCTCCGCCTTCCACGGCATTGAACTGGTGCTCAAACGCAGCTTTAAAAAAGATAAAAAAGGGATTTAGTCACGAAATAATGAGTACACTGGCTTGTATGATTACCTTCGCCTATGTTATCGAGCATGAGCCGGGAAATCCAGGTCGTGACGTCGAGCATTGGGCCATTGATTCTGATTTCTTCCTTCCACTTTTCTGCGAGCTGCTCCGATGTGAGATAGACGGATAGGCAGATATTTCGGAGTAATTACCATGGAGGCAGACTTTTGAAAAAGAGGCAGGAAAGACCGCAGACGACTGATATCAAATGCAGGGTTCATCACTTTCTTATGCCGTTTGTGGTCATCGCCTATTCAAAATGGCTTGAATGTTGAAGGACTCGTGAAAAAGGTTACATACCGGAAGCCCAGAATATTCCTCGACCCATCATCAGTCGGATTGCTTGATTTGTGTCATGGGGCTTGGGATAGCGGTAGCTCGAAACCTGAACTATGTGATGCAGCGCTTTGGGGTCTGCCAACATAAGAACATCTTGCTGCAAAAAGTCCGGAAAATAAATAGAGAGTACATTGTAACATTCAGAAGACTTACTCCGAAAGATCCTGATATCTTGCAGGCCTTTCCGTACTGAGCAATCCAGTTGTATTCCAACTCGCCAGCATCGTCTTGATGCTGCAAGTCAACGTTGTGCCCTGTTCAAAACTCGTTGAAGAACATTGTTCGACGACGTGATTCCGTGACAGCTCTTACCAAACAATAAAGATGGAGATGGAGGGCCTTGAATATCTCTTAACGGACGCGCTCTAAACAATCTACGAGCGACAAGACAGAAAAGCCCGCAGCATAATCCTAGAAGCGGGATGCTCAAATCGTGGATCGTACCCAGAGAGTACATGTGAAGCTGTAAGGCGGAGATGGATACTGGGGGGAAAGGAGGATAATTGTCTTTTGAGTATATCCAACCTCAAACAGGGTGGAACGCCAAAATCCTTCCAAAGATAGAACTCCGATCAAGAAGAATTGGACTTGCGGGCGAATACCGCGACGACCGTATTAACTACAGATCTAAGGAATAATAATTTTTAAAGCCCTATCTAGCGCTTTTGTGAAGCTCTCTTCCTTCCATTCTTACTGGCTGCCCGCACGATTTCGCCGCCGAAGTTGATGTATATACTTGTACCGTATGAAGTGACGTTTCCAAAAATTAATGATTTGATGGAGGTCCTCGCTTCGAAAGGGGTGGGTCTATTCGCTCCAAGCCCCGGTCCGTAGAGTCATTTTTGGCCACGGCCATTGGGCTGTTGAGCTTGATTGAAATACGGGCGATCTAATAGTTTGTAGAATTTGGCTTCTGGAAAAAGTACTTGAAGTTAAGTACATAACGCGTGGTATCATTTCCGATGGTATCTCGAGTGCTGAACGCTGAGCGCTGAGCGCTGAACCATGGAGCAGTCGAATGAAAATCGATACAAATCGAGCAGTTGAATTGACCCTGGCGCCTAATGATGGCACATCAATTGGTGCGATGACAACCTAACATTTGGTTGGCACTTACCAAAAATGGGTTAGAGTGACAATTTACTACCACCACAACGCCACACGTTGGCCGCGAAATATCGTGCTAAACATTAGCACCGTATCCTCGCTCTGGGGCCTTCATCCTCTCGCTACCCTGCACAAGTCTCACAATTAGACAGACCTGGAGCAGGGTGCCAGCAAGGTGCCAGTGGGCAGTAAGGTAGGCATGGCGAATTTGATCAGTTGCATCACTGACGCAGGCGGCAGGAGTTCCTATAGTACACTTCATTTACGGATCCACGGAGGCCGAGAAATTTACGGAAAGGTAAGGGAAGAAGATACCAATCGTCCCAATCGTTGTCTCGCCACGCACACAAGAACTTGAACTTAACGCGTCGGGGTTTGCGCCACAGCCAAAGTGGAAGTTATCGTGACGGGATTGAATGCTTCGACTTGGAGTCCTTTCGGACGGAAAATTCTGGGGACTTCTATTCTCCGAATCGCAATCAACACCGTCAAGATGGATAGCTCGCTGATTCGGGACGGAAATCTTCCCCAGCCATTTCAAGGATGATGTGCGCGATATCGCGTCGGTCCCAGCGAAGTGAGTCCTGCACTATTCCACAAGGGACTAACCTGTCATTATCTCTCCGGGGTCTCCTTAGTCTTCTCTGATGGCGCTTGCTTCCTAGCAGCAATACCGGCTTATTTCGTGGCAAACAAATCACCGAGTCAATGGCTCAACAACTTCCTAGTATAGATCTGTGTAGCCCGCTTTAGGCCCTGCAAAGATCGCATTCAACCCTGGCCAATAAAAAGCTTGTGGAATTTCGGGTTCAGCTGCTCGTTACTCGACTACTATGCAGCAGACGCACTACGATGTCGTTATTGTCGGCGCAGGTGTAGCGGGGTCCTCTCTAGCCCATGCGCTCGCCACACTCCCCCGGGAAAAGCCCATGCAAATTGCTCTGATCGAGCGCTCGTTCGAAGAGCCCGACCGGATCGTCGGTGAGCTCCTGCAGCCGGGCGGTGTTGACGCTTTGAAGACCCTCAAAATGACCTCCAGCATCGAGGGGATTGACGCCATCACCGTCGCCGGTTATGTTCTAGTCGAAAGCGGCGACATGGTGCAGATCCCGTACCCGAAGGGCAAGGAGGGCCGGAGCTTCCATCATGGGCGCTTCATTATGGGTCTGCGCCGCGTCGCGCTCGAAAATCCCAATGTCCATCCCATCGAAGCCACTGCCGCTGATCTCATCGAATGTCCCTGCACTGGCCAAGTTATTGGAGTCCGCGCCACCTCCAAGCCAGCGCAGGCGCCGTCGCCTGAAGACGCACAGCAGACTCCGTCGACCACATTCTCGGTTTATGGAGATCTAGTTATTGTCGCCGACGGGTGTTTCTCCAACTTCCGCAACGTCGTCATGGGCAAGGCCGCCTGTAAAGCGACCACCAAGAGCTACTTCGTCGGCACCATTCTCAAGGACGCGACGCTCCCTGTCGCCGCCCACGGCACCGTCATTCTCCCCCAGGGCAGCGGGCCGGTATTGCTCTACCAGATATCCGAGCACGACACGCGCATGCTCATCGACATCCAGCACCCCCTTCCTTCTGATCTTCGGGTGGGTACTGTTTTCGCTATAATGAATCACCTCTGACTGCAATTTGCGCTATATTTAGGCGCACATCCTGACAAACATCCTTCCGCAACTCCCCGCTTCCATTCAGGGCGCCGTAAGCGACGCGTTCACGAAAGACAGAATTAGACGCATGCCGAATTCGTTCCTTCCGTCGGTGCAACAGGGAAGCCCGCTTTCCAAGAAGGGCGTCATCCTTCTCGGGGACTCCTGGAATATGAGGCACCCCCTCACCGGCGGAGGCATGACCGTTGCGCTCAACGACGTTGTATACCTGAAGAGTATCTTCGCCTTCATCCGGAACCTGGACGACTGGGACGAAATTCGGTATGCACTTCGGAACTGGCATTGGGGTCGTAAGCCCTTGTCCTCGACGATCAACATCTTAAGCGGCACTCTCTATGGGCTGTTTGAAAAGGATGGTCTGTCGTCATTACTATTGCTCTCGTGTATTTTCTAAAGGCCTTGTAGACGACGATTATAGAGCCCTTCGCAAGGGCTGCTTCAAGTACTTCCAGCTAGGCGGGAAGTGCATCGACGATCCCGTATCTTTACTTTCAGGGTTTGTTTTTTATACACTCTACACTAGGCCTTCTAATTGACCGTACCGCGCGTAGGCTATCGCCATCACCACTGCTGCTGTCCAGCCATTTCTTCGCCGTGATTCTGTACGCCATATGGGTCGTATTTACGCATCCACGGGTCACTTCGTCACTATCTGCCGACGACGACAAGTATATCTACGATGCGCCTTCACCCGAGGAATATCCGCGACTGACGCTCAAGGGCATACGGATGGTACGTACATTGCTGTCCGATTTTAATACGATGGCATACTTACGAGGTGTGTAAACAGTTTTCTCAAGCATGCGGTGTGTTCTTGCCCGTTCTTTGGAGCGAGATACGATGGTGGGCTCCGTGCGAATCTTTCTAGAACACTTTCGCTCTCAACTCTCGATTCCTCTATGAAAGCTTTGTACTTATATCTCCGCATTGCGATACTCTGAATAGCTCTTACAGATAGATAGATATCTGCTTATTTATAAATCGACAGCTATTTATTAAAATTGTAACACTTGTTCAATATGAAATTTGTATGAAATCTACATGTATAGTATGCTACCAATAGACAAAAATCACTTGTCGAAAAGCAGAACTAACTCGGGGACTGACAATTGTCACTTATTCTCTTTTTTACTTCCAATATCTTATTAAACTATTCAGCTGAATGCTGCGTCGAGATTGGGTCGGAACTTGGGACCAACAAAGTGCAATATTTGAGTGTGATTGGCACCGGCATTAGAAACAAAGTTGAAAATATCTGGGACGCTGGCGTCATCTGGGGCCATTTCAAGTTCTTCCTTCCACCCTCAGTATTTCTGTCTTGTGCAGTATTCGACGTCAACCACCCAAGCCTGAACTTCGTGCGATTTCGACGGATTCTTACATTCCAGCCATATTCTCGACGATGGTCGAACCACGCCGCACGCTGCAACTCTTGACACGATTCTCAAAATCTTATTGGCGGGTCGGTGTTTGAGCTGCTCTCTTATCTTTCATTCGTTCGTCTCATGGATCGCATCGGGGGGACAGTTCTCGCCTTATCCTGAGATCAGTACTGGCTGCTCAGAAGACTCACCAACAATGAATCCCCGAATCGACGAGGAGGTTCGAGCACCGTAATCGAAGGACATCGTGGAGCCTCCGAATTCGTTGGACCTTGTATCAGACTTCGATGTTGACCGTCCAAATTTTCACGTCATTAGCCTTGGCTTCTGCCTATTCGGCTGCTGCGGTAGATTCCCCTTTCGCGATAGGCTGTTTGATGCTCCCAGGGCCGCCTTTCTGGCCACCAGTTTTTGGCTGAAACCGCCGAAGTGCGACTCACCTTGCAAATCCTGCGTCCCCAAGCTCACCACTGCCAGCATGCATACTGAACATGGATACGCGTATTACCCTTTGACTTTGTACGATGCAATGTTCAAAGATGCTGCTGTCGTCATGGGATGGTTAGTGGAAGGCGCGTTGGATATCGAAATATTGGACAGCGCCCTTAACCGACTGGTTTCGAAGTGGCCTATGCTCGCAGGTAGACTCGAGTTAAACGAGGCATGTTCTATCGTTCAAACGCGTCCCATTATTTATCGATAATTTCAACAGAGCTCTCTTTTTCAAGTGAAAGTTCCACTGGGGTCACCGCTTCCTGCAGGATATGCTCCATTCGCTCTTACGTCGAGAATAATGGACGCCCAAATTACCGATTATGTTCCCGTCCCCCTTCCAGTCGTCTCAGATGTCCTTCCAACTTCACTTTTTATGGACCCCAACGCACCCAAATCGCCCAGTGCTTGGATCACCAATAAACTCCCTTTGACGCTTTGGAATCTGACCTACCTTACCAAAGGAGATCAGAAATATACCTGCATCGGCGTCACCTTTCCCCATGGGCTCTTCGATGGCATGGGGATCGCATCCGTGATCCATGCACTGGAAGCGGAGTCCCTGAACAAGTCCTGGACAGGCCCACCCCCGTTGCATATCGGACATAATGAAAACCATCTTCAAGTTTTTCTTGATCGGACGGACCACGAGCTGAGCAAACGCAAGGACGCTGTCCCGAACGATTACCGAGCCGTGTCGGTGTACGGACTTTGGCTCATCATCACGTTCTTTCTTTGGAATCTCTGGCAAGATAAATGGCACAAGGCGCACCCTCGGCTCATTTTACTGCCGGCGCGCGCGTATGAACGGCTAGTCAAGGATGCCCGAGCGGCCATAGCTCGGGAAGGCAAAACGGACGTACGCTTGTCGACCGGCGATGTTCTGACGGCGTGGCTATTCAAGGTAATATCTCTTGACATGATCATTATAGTTGTCTGAACCGTTTCTCTAGACCATCTACTCCGGGGATGAATACATGCATAGTCGCATCAATCTTTCCAATATGGCGTCCTTGCGGCTGCTCTCTGACGGGGCGCTGGACCAATACTCGCACAATTGTTTCATTCCAATCGCATATCCACTGTCTACGATCGCGGAGTTGAAAGCCACGCCAATCCACTCTCTTGCGCACAAACTCGCCAGCGCGCGATCCACGCTGGCCGTCGGCCAGGCCCTCTGCGTGTACAATCACCTCAAAGACTGCGCCAAGCCCCGCAAAAACATGTTCGATGCGAAATTTGTCGTCCCATACCACATCGATGCGGACGAAAATCTGTGTATGTCCAACATGTCCATCGCACGCGTGGCCGATATCAACTGGCGTGGTCTCGGCGGCGGGCGTACACTCTGTCGCTACAAGAGTCTGCTTACGGAGTCCCCCATTCTAATGTCGAACATTGCGACCATTGCGGGCCGGCTGGACGACGGCGCTGTGATCCTGGATGTAGTTCTCAACCGCAGGCGCATGAAGTGTCTAGAAGATGAGGTACACAGACTGGTTGATCAGACATCCTCGTAGAAGTCATTCCCGAACAATTTACGTCACTATTAGCAGCCTACGTGTATTAACCTGTTATAGAGCTCCAAAACCTCGCTATTTCCCTTATCTAGATGGTGCAGTACTCAAGCTAATAATCATGCAATCTTATATATCCGAACAGTCTGTCTGCAGTCGCACCACCATTTCTACTGGCGTCTTATTCACTCTGGACGCACACTCGTGCTCGATACCTGAAGCGAAATCAAACTGACCCAAATGTCCGACTCCAGCGCAGCAGTCTATCCACTCACTCTGTTCGATGGGCCGAATGGCGAAGCGGGCCTCTTCGTTGGGTGGCTTGTGGAGGGAATAATCGACATCCAGAAAATGGAGGCACGCCTGCGTAGTCTAATTGTGAAATGGCCTCTCCTCGCTGGGAGAATCCAATGCGTCAGCGTATGTCATGATTTGTCCTCGTCATTTCATCTGCGTCCATCTATCTGAATTCCTTTCAAGAAATGGAAATCTAACATCATCGTGCCTCTGGGCGAGTACCCAGAAGGCTACTCGACCTTCCACCTGACGTCAACTACATCTGAAGCACCTATTACAGCCCACGCCGTCCTACCAGTTCCGACGGTATCCACCCCTCTGCCGCGCACATTGTTCATGCAACCAGACCACCCGATCACTACCAAGGACTGGGTGGCACGCGACCTCCCCTTGCTGCACTGGCACCTCACCTTCTTCAAGCAACCCGACCAAGAGTACACCTGTATCGGCCTGGTACTCCCTCATCTTCTAGTTGATGGGCCCGGTTGCGGGGTGCTCCTCCGCCGCATCGAATCCGAAATGCTCGGTCAGGCTTGGGAAGCTCCGCCTCCACTTGACGCTGGGATAAACGAGAACCCGCTCCGGGCGTATATCGAAGGCGTGCAGAAAGACATGGAATCAGGCAAGACTACGCTGAAGCTTCCCTCGCCTGCTGAGTACCCGACGATTACCCTTGGCGGTATAAAGTTCCTGTTCAAGTTTCTGTCCTGGCACATCTGGCAACGCGTGAGGTACAGGTCCTTGTCTCAGCTTATAAAAATCCCCAAGGAAGTGGTACAAAAGCTTGTGGATGATACTAACAAGGTAGCTGATGTTGTAGGTGAAGGCGGGGAAGCAACTTTGTCGATGGTGGACATAGTGACAGCCTGGATCTACAAGGTGAATATCACAGAAATACCGTTGTGCGCTCAGTAGGTCCTGACTGCATTTCACAAGACAGTTTACAGCCAAGAAGCGTCCTTCAGTTGCCGAACTAATCTACTAAACATGGATTACTCGCGCGTAGCTCCGGGCCTCACCAAGGAGAACTATATCCATAATTGCTTCACCCCTGTCCAATACCCCGTCTTCACGGTCGCGGAGCTCAAGGCGATCCCTCTGCGCACACTGGCACTGCAGATCGCGCATGCCAAGGCGCAGTACTCTCTCGCGCGCAGCATTTACACATACGAACTGCTGCACACTGCGACACAAGGAACGCTTTTCCGCGGCATGTTCCCCAAAGATGGCATCAACTCCGACGAGGCGATGACGATTTCAAATATGACAGAGCCGAACATGGGAAAGATGGACTGGAGCGGCGTGGGTGGGCGTCGGACCGTCTCGGCGGGTCAGGGAGTACTGGTGCATATTCCCGTTCTCATGGCGAATGTCGTGGTTATTGGTGGAGAGGATGACGATGGGCGTCTGCCTCTGCATGCGACGCTGGGAGCTAGGAGGATGAAGGCTTTGACAGATGGTGTACTCAGCCTGATCGAGGACGCTGAACTGTAGAAATGTATATTTTTTTTGCCAATTTTTTTGCTTGGACGCCAAGTCAGCTTGCGCCCATTTACTTCTTGTACGAGTATGGAGCCGGTGCAAAGCCAGTGTGGGCGACTTTGTTTAGTCTTTGGATTTATTAAATTTCAAACTGGCGTTACAGTCGCATTGCGGCATTCCATTTTCTACATACATAGATGACTGAACTTCTATAGTTCTTCGTAGATACTCCAATGACGGTATTGAGGATACTTAAAGTTGATCGACTGCTGATGATTACACTGGTCCTTATGAGTTTGTTGACGGTAGATAGCAGTAACTCTTGGACAACTGTTACAATGTATACAAGTACGTGTACATTCTACTTTCTACATCTTGCGCTTGCGGTACATGAGCTCTGCGCTCATGTCGGGCATACAAACAGCCCCCATCCACCTGTCCTTCGGTAATACATCGTCCTTGACCTTGATATCATAATTATACAAGATCAGCGCTACTTGGATTTTAATGATAAAAGTCATCAAGAATCTATCGAAAGCAGCACGGTCAGCTTAGTACAAAGCCGTCGAAAATTGGGAAGCATACCTCCCCGGACACGCGTGTTTGCCCACGCCGTAGAACAGATTGTTTAGTGCGGGAGAAGTAAGCTGCTGCTTCATGCTCACGTCATCTGCCTCCTCCTGAGCGCGAGCGAAGCGCATCCCATCAAACGTGCCTGCGTTCTCGAATGTATCTGCACTGAGGTTGACGATGCACGATGCCGCTGCAATATGTGTTCCTTGGGGAATGGTGAGCCCGTCGTGGAATTTGAAGCCCTTCGCATTCATCACTTTACGGTGCATGACCACTGTAGAAAACGGCGAAGAGGATAAGTCAAGGACCATAGATGAGGCAACAAGCGAGGGGTAGACTAACGGGCACTGAATCCTTTCGTACGAGAGACTTCTCGAATGAAGCTGTCGAGTTTGTACATCTTGCTGATCCCTTCCTTTGTCCATCCGTACTTATCCACGGCTGCGTCAATTTGCTCACGCAGCGGTGCGATGTACTCTGGAGATGTGGCTAGCTTGAATAAAACCTGGGGTAGGAACTAAGAAAGGTATTAATATAATACACGAAACGAGGGAAATAGCACTAACAAACGATGTAGACATGAGTCCGGCAAAATTGACGCGAAGAAGACGCATGGCGATATGCGTTGGATCGCGCTGGTACGGCTCGGCTTCTTCTAAAAGCCAGGTTATCATGTCCCTCTGCAAATCATGAGCGCCATGAGAATACACCAAACAAGAGAAAAACCAACCGGCTTGAGCTCCCAGTCCTTTCCGTTCTCGTTGAACAATTTAATCCGGTGCCTTAGATGATCTCCGATTACTTCTGTGGCCAGTTTCTCGTAATGCGGAAGGGGAGAGAAGAGCGGTCCAACGAATCTGCGTACTAAGTTCTGATAAAATGTTCTAAATAATCGAAACAAGAACTTACGATCGAAGGAAATATGGGAATATGTTAATGAGCAAACCAGCCTTGGGCACTCCTTGGACGAAGTCCATAACGAGATCAGTATATTGCTTGTTTCGACCTAGAACGTAGTTCAGCGCTACAGCAAGTGACAAAACAGAACGTGGGACGTACACAAAGGGTCGCCGACGTAGAATCGATTTGTCACCTTCGTTATGAGTTCAAGCATACTTTTATAACCCACAACCGAATGCCACCCTTCAGAAGCGACTCATAGATATGTATGACGTCTCTGAAAATAATTTAATAATGGCGTACCGTCATGCTCAACGGTAAATATTTGCTTCAATCCTCTGATCGATTCATCATGAAGATCGGTCCTGATTGTTCCATGTAAGCTTACGCGTCGTGACCAGATGACGCCGTTCGTACCCATTCTCAGAGAAATTTGACGCCAACATGCGTTGAAGTATCTTATTATGCAAGTTGTCTTCGTCCGCAGGAAGTGCTCCAATTGTATGATCCAGCGCCAAAATCTGCGTTCAAGTCATGTCAATGACAATAACCAAAGCAATCGATTCGTTACTCACATCATTCTGCGCATGGTACAGCGACAAATCATGGTCTCTCGATCCTCTCAAGTCTGCGATGTATTCCTTGCGAAGAACAAACACGTTCCACCCGCTAAACAACTGCATCTTGAATATACCTACATCTTGGAAGCGAACGGCGGCTTCATCAAGAATTTTCCTTCCCCGCAGGAGAAAGCAGAGTGAGTTGTATATTGCAGGAAGCAGACCGGTGGGGCCAAGGGTTGGGATTTGTCGCAACTGTCACCAGGTTCAGCTTTGAGTAGCACTGAAGAAAAGCACGTACGCCTTTGGTAGGCCTTCGAATTACAGGAAAGAAGAGGATAACCACTGTGATGGCAAGTAGAGCGATGTACATCTCATGCATGCTATGTGGTCCTGTCGCCATGTTGAATGGTCTAGGAGAGCAAGATGGGCGGGCACTTAAAGGAAGGGATCAGTTTTCCTCGAGAAATTGTAAGACTTGGAACGTAATAAACGAGATAGTCGGTGGATATGGCACCACAATCATCAAGCCGATTAAGATAGTCAAGCTGTCAAGAACACAAGAAGTCAGGCTAGTTGCGGGAAAATTTAAATGACCTTATATCGTAGCACTTGAAATTGAACCAGGAAGCGATGCTGCAAGTTAAGTAATATAACTACCTGAGTAACTCCGAGTTTTTGATCTTTTTCGGTTCGAAGCACTCCGAGTCAGGATAGATCATAGCCAATAGCGGATTCCGTAACCGGTCCAGCCTAACCGTATGGATAGCGCCAAAATCATTTTTCCGACCTTACAATCAATAAAATTCTAAAATACCAGAATTATACCAAGGGCCTACATATGTATTAATATAGTATCAGCGAATCTTTTGTGTGGTGCGCATGTTACCCACATCATACGCCAGAACACGCCGTACGTACGAGGGCGTAATTTATATAGATATAAATAGATCATGATCAGGCGTTTACGTTATTAAAGGTTATTATTACATACAGTATCTATATTTAGAATAACGTTTACACCCATGCCCCTAACTCTAAGCTTCACTGACACCTTTTTCTGAAGTTTATCAGAGCACTTCCAATAGTATTCACCGAAAATTCAGTAGAAAGGACTCTGAACAGCCGCCAAGTATCAATTCATTCAAATTTGATATGCTCGGCAGAATATTTGTAATTTTAAGTCCTATTGAGAATACAATGCTATTGCGCGACCCTCAATCAATGAATTGCTTTTTCGTGAGTTGTTTTGAATTTCTTACAGTTATCACTATACAGTTCTGTGGTGGTACTTTGTGACTCGCGAATTTTGTCGCAAACCCAGGAAACGAAAGTCGGGCGCCAGGTCGACCGGCCATGAGTTTATACGTGTCTTCGATTCGAATGGCCAGTGAGGCGCGCCCGTTTTTGAAACGACCCAAGTTCGCCCCATCGGCGTGGAGTCCGTTGTATAATTAAAAAGACCTTCATTTTTTATGCAGACTTCATGAAATTTGAAGCTTGACTTTCTATCGCACGCCGGAGTCACTGCATTGTATGGGTGCCCGTTTGCACATTTATTATCCGCACGTACATGTTACATTTCGAAAAATTTCAATGATAAAATTCTTGCCGCA
>JAEKIV010000359.1:0-33765 GCA_016801325.1 Hypholoma fasciculare
AAAAATTATAGCCATATGTCATGTTTTGATGGATATACGAGGGAGATCAAAAATATTTTGAAACACCCGACACGTGATAGTACTTGCCTTTGTTAAAAAGGTGATTTGGTGACAATCCAGGTGGAAGAGAAGAATTTAGAGACTGCAGCTTGTAATATAATCAGTGAGATTCTTGCCTAGGCAGTTCAGCTAAATATCTGTGCGAAAAGGTGTGAGACGAAATAAGCATACGATCGACGACGACGTGGAGACGCGTGGCGGTGTTTATCGGCAAACGCCGGTAGGAAAGTGCACCGCTGGCGCTTTCGGCAGGAGCTATATAGCTCGGCAAGATTAAGGTTCAGAGTGGCTGATGTTACGTAAGAATTGGTGCTCCCGCCATCGATCCATTGTCGGGTGCCTCCATCGACGACATCCTCAAGACCAAGGCAAGTCCTGCTCGCCGTCGTTATGCCCGTCCGTCCCGCTAACCAATGTGTCCCTCTGTTCCTCCCACCTCCCCCATAAAATCTGCCTACAAATGCTTACCTGCAAAATTTAACCCGATATGACAAATGTTCCACCCTGTCCAGACCCTCGACAGAAATGGGTGAGCAGAGACCGCTTGTGCTACTGGCGGTGCGGGGTGCTGATGGAGGGGTCTTGGGCAGTCAATCTCAGGTCACAAAAGCGCCTCGCCGCGAGCGTCGCAGGCGTCGGCAAGCGCAAAATCTGGCTCGACCCCGCTGAGCAGGCCGAGATCGGCAATGCCAACTCGCGCATCCACGTCAAGAAGCTGATCAAGGACGGGCGCGTCATCATCAAGCCCACCACCGTGCACTCGCGCGCACGCACGCGCGACCTCCTCGCGGCGAAGAGAAAGGGCCGCCACACCGGCACCGGTAAGAGAAAGGGTACGGCGGAGGCGCGGATGCCGAGCAAGGTGCTGTGGATGAGGAGGCAGCGGGTGCTGAGGAGGTTGCTCCGGAAGTACAGGGAGGCGGGCAAGATCGACAAGCATCTGTGCGTACACTGCGCATTTTTCCGGCGTGTGACGGTACTTAGGTTGGGGTCGGTACAGTTACCACGTCCTCTACCAGAAATCGAAGGGTAACGTCTTCAAGAACAAGCGTGTCCTTATGGAGTACATCCACAAGGCCAAAGCTGAGAAGACCCGTACCAAGGTCCTCTCCGACCAGATGGAGGCCCGCCGTGTCAAGAACAAGGTATGCTCGTCTGCTCCCCCAGTAAAAATCCCATCTGATCTCTGCACCCATAGGCTGCCCGTGAACGCCGTGCCACCCGTGTTGCCGAGAAGCGCTCTGGCGTCACCGCCGTCGAGCTCGAGACAGCCAAGGAGTAGATGTACCATCCCCACTGTATACACACGATGGCTTGTACCCATCTTCCCCGTCGGTCGCATTTTCGGTTTAGTCTCCCCCTCAGTCATGTCTGATCTCTACGCTTTACAACCTCTATGCTCGAATTATGTATCGCCTCCTGAGAGCGCCTTATGCTCTAACCCATGCTCCATGTACGATCAGTCATCCTCTGTGAGTCATGGAGGTCGGCGGGGGCGCTACCGAGTCTAATTATATCGGTACCATAAGACTTGGAAATCGCTAGAACAACATTTAGGCAGAGCTGTACGATAACGAAACAAAGATTATTGACTGGCATAACGAGGTGGAATTCAAGTCCCTCAAATGAATAAATGGATAATTTAGATGCTTAAATTATGTACCCCTACAACCTGCAAATTACCTACCCGGTACCCAGACTCCGGTGAATTATTGTGTCGACCAATCTGCCGTCAGAAGAACAATGAGCAACTCCCACCTCATCCGTCGTCAGAGCCATGCCTTGAGGTTGCGACTGCAATAGCGGTGGATCCAGCTAGAGCCTCGGAAAAAGTAGGAGGGAGTCGGATTGGCGCATAGATTTCGTCGAAAAAGCTTTCGACTGTTCCATATGACGAATGACCTCCTAAGCTCCTGGATATGACTGATACAATTCGCGAGGGGGAGTACCATCGATGTTTGGTGAGCGGCGATGCCTCTTAATTTAGAAGACAAGGCGAGGACAAGGCGACCCAAAGATAAGCTTGTGCGCGATTGTAACGAGAAATTGCTCGTAGGGATATCGGTCCGAAGGACGAGCGGAAAATGTTCCAGGTGAAGGCCACGAGGCCCAGCGGCGATATGAAGTTCCTACTCATCGCCGACGCTGCCATTGGGCGTCGAAGCGACGGAGTCGACCTCCATTTTAACGTCGACGGAGCTCGATATTATCTTTTTCGCAGAGAATTCTGCCAGTTGTGCCCTGGGTAGAAAAAATATCAGTATACAAATCCTAAGCGCAAAGACGAGCGCCAGGCGGGCAGAGCTACCGTTTGCGATCGCGGAGCGTCTCGAGCATGTGGATGAGGTCGTCCTGCTCCTCAATGCGCAGTTCCCCGCCTGGGAGGTTGCTTGCGAATTCTTTCGCTTGTGCGAGTGCGTTTTTGAAATTGTTTGTCTGCGGATGCGAAGAAGTGTGTCAATGCGCGTCGAACACTTGTGTTTATGGGCATAATACATACTGCCTGGAGGAGTCTCTGCTTCGATTCGGGCGTGGACGTTCCTGCTGGCTGTTGCGTCAGCTCTAGGACGGCGACGAGCTTCGGTAGGAGATCTTCGTAGTAGGAGACGGGGAAGACATTTGCGGACATGGTCGTTGGGAGAGAGGCGTATATGCGGCAAACAAACAAAACGTTGAAGGAATCTCTGCTTCGACTGTGAAATGTCGTTTCTGCAGGTTTCTGGGTCAGCTCTAAAGATCTAACAGATCGAGGAGCTTTGGTCAGAGTTCTTCGTAGTAGGACACTAGAAAAATATTTACGCGAATGGTCGTTTGAAAGTCGTTTGTAGACCCTTTGTTTATGCATGAACGCTACGGTCAATAAACAAAACACCGGCGTCCTTTTGATGTTTAGGACGGCGACCGACAGCGACGAGACGTCTTTTCTCCTCCTCGTCGCCGCCACTCCCAACGTCCGACTCTCGTGTGTTGGCTAGGCATCCACACAGCTCATTTCAGCGACGGCGAATAGCCTTGTACCTCTACCCAGATCCTAGCAAAACTCTTCGACTTTGATGCCTGCAACACACATAGTCGCCGTCGACACCGATCCCCGCGTCTACATCGTCCAAAAAAATGGCGCTGAAAGTACGCCGTGCATCCCCTAGCCGCACCTCTCTGCTCATCTTTCCGATTTCACCGCAGGGGTCGTCCAGATCCTGCAGCGCCGTCCGAACGAGGTGTATGTGCATTATGTAGACATGGACAAGCGCATGGACGAGTGGGTCAACGAAGCGGCGTGCACGATCCGCGAGCCTGCAGTGGAATCCCCACCGAAGAAGCGCCGCCCGGGACGCCCACGCGCCCAAGCGGCGCCTGAGCCCGCACCCCCCGCGGTGGTGCCGCCCCCGCCACCCAGCGGCGGCACGGAGGTCGTCATGACGGAGGAAGACTTCGACCTGCGGCACCACAAGCAGCTCACCGCGCAGCGTAACTTTGATATGGTCATGTTCGACTCGTGGAAGATCAAGCCCTGGTGCGCCTGCCCCTCTTTGGGTCCTCGCTGCTTGCGGGGCATGACTTGCTGATTTGGTCCTTGTTGGGCAGGTACTTCTCGCCGTACCCACTCTCGGAAGCGGAGGCGGACGACGTCGTTGACACGCCAGCGCCGGCGACGCGCATACCGGGTGTGACGCGTGCGACGGTGCGCTCGCATGGGCGGACGTCCGACTTATTGGCTGGGGGTCTGCTTCGGCCACACACGGGCGAATCTATGCTCTGGGTGTGCCACTTCTGCTTCAAGTACATGGCCGATGGCGTGCCTTGGGAGTTGCATAAGGTACATTGCAAATGAATGGGCCGCACATCGAGAATTAGTGCTGACGCCCAGACAGAAGGACTGCAAGATGAAGCATCCGCCGGGGAAGAAGATGTACCAGCGCGGTGCCCACACAATTTGGGAGGTTGATGGGGCGAAAGAGAAGGTATTTCTTCCCTTTGTTCTTTTCGTCGTCGCTGACACTGATCTGCTCCTAGCTCTACTGCCAGAATTTATCACTTTTTGGAAAATTATTTATCGATGTTAAAACGCTCTTCTTCGACAGCGACAATTGTTGGTCTTACAGTGAATCAGTCTTATGCTAATGCTAAAAAGTGTACCTTCAGTCCTTTTTTATATCCTTACCGACGCCAAATCGTCCGAAGACCATATTATGGGCTTTTTCTCCAAGGTTCGATCTTTTACAACACTTTGACACTGTAACTGACCCGTTTCATAGGAGAAACTGTCGTACGACGACTATAACTTGGCATGTATCATGACGTTACCCCAATATCAACGAAAAGGCTACGGCATGCTTCTAATTGAATTCAGTGAGGCATAGTGATTCGCCGCTTTTTACTCATATTCAAGTTTTATCAAAGGCTACGAGCTGTCGCGCAGAGCCGGAAAAGTCGGCACGCCCGAACGGCCTCTCTCCGACCTCGGGCTGCGCAGCTATCTCGCGTACTGGATCTCCACACTCATCCGTTTCTTCCGGTACGCCTTAACCCCCTGCGTCGGTCCTTATCGCTGACGTTCTCCCTACCGCGCAGCCGCGTCCTGCAGGTCCTCCCCCCGGACATCGTCTCGATCCGGACCGACAACAACTTCCCGAACCTGCTCGACGACAGCAGCGACGCCGTGTCGCGCGTCCCGTCGCGCAAGCGCAAGAAGCCAAAGGGGTTCGATGGCGAGGTCGCCGAGGCGAACGTGGAGCAGATGATGGGCATGATGCCGCTCAAGGCGATCCACGGTGCGTCCCTCCCTCGATTCAGTCGTTCTTTGATCCCTCCCAGCTCCTAGTCGCTAACATGCCCCGTTTGCTCATACGCAGAGCCGGCGTTCACGACGCAGCGCACGCTGGAGACGGTGCAGCGCGACGACGGGGGCGCGGAGACGCACGTCGAGGTGCGCTGCACGCTCGCGGAGATCGCGCGCGCGACGAACCTGCGCATCGACGACGCGGCGTTCGCGCTGAGCGAGTGCGGCCTGCTCGCGCGGCGCATCGCGAATCGGGCCCGGACACGGAGCGGGACGGCGGGAGCTGAGGAAAGCGACGCGGGGGACATGACGCCCGTCGGGGAGCACGACACGGTCGTGATTACGCGCGCGCTCGTCGAGGCGGTCGCGCGTGAGCGGAGGGTGAAGATTATGTATCTTGATTTGTCGTGTGTGATTCCGTAGGGCTGTCGGCGGTGGCGGCGTCTTTGTTGGTGTGCGTGTATGTGCGTTGTATGTGTAGCGCTCCCTACTTGATTTTATTGTTTCTTTGATTCTTCGTAGCTATGTACCGATATACCAAATCTGCATAATGTGCCAGACCTGATTTCTGCGCTGACGAGGTCTGGTTCTAATGATACAATTTCGCGATCTACATATGTATATCCATGTAGATTAAACCTCTCGAACGTCTAATCAAACCTCTTTTTCTTCTGAAAGTCATGGATCCTCCTTTTTGACGTCGGCCTCCTCCCGACCGAAATCCTCAGCGCCCTCCCACGAGCCCCAGCATGCAAACGAATTCGCGAGTTGGCCATGCTCCGGATCGAAAGCCGTCCGGCGGAGGGGGCCCACTGGAGGGGTATCGTACAGCTTCTCGAGGATCTCCTCGACGGATGCAGACGTGATCAGGATAAGCTTGCCCTTCGTAGGGTGCAGGATCTTGCGCAGCGTCGTGCGCAGTTTCGTGTTCGTCACCTGGATTACATCAATTTTCAATCAACTGTTCCGTTTGACAGGGTGTATGTAGACCGACGCACCTCGTTGAGAAACGGCGGATCCGCGACGACGATCTCGATCGCGCCATTCAGCGCGGCGGGGACATCCTCCGGCTCGTCGATGTCGTACGGGACGAACTGCCGCGGGGAGAGCACGGCGAAGCGCTGGTCGTACTCGAGCAGGCGCGCGCCGGGCAGCGGGGCGTGGTGCTGGAACGCGACGAACGCCGTCGGGCAGCAGAGGAACGCGATCTGCGTCGTCGGCGTGCAGAGCGTGTGCAAGTGCGCCGCGAGGCTGTTCGCGGACTTTTCGCTGTACCTGTTGAGTGGAAGGGGTGAGGACAGCAAGGAAGTGGTAGGGCGGGAAGCTTGCCCTTCGCAGAAATCTGAAAGGGTGGTGTTTGGGATCCGCTGAGCGGTTGTAGATATTCTAGCTCTGGATTCATAGGCCCTTTCGCGCTTTGTTACGCTGCGGACTCGGAGGCGGGGGCGACCGCGTCGGCCGGTGGTGTACCGAGTCCGACCTTGACACTCACCAAAATTGGCTCAGCTGCCAGTCTTCGCCAAACGCAAGCCGGAACTCCGCGACGCTGAGCATCGGCTTGTCCTCCACCGCGTCCGCGTCATCGAGCGCCAGGCCCGCGATGTGCGCCGCCGCGCGCTCCGCCGCGATCTCCTGGAAAAGGCGCTCCTCCTCTGCCTTTTCGCGGAAGTGCGTATCTAGCAACGCGAGGACGTTGGGGTCGAGTCGAGGGGGCGATCCAGATGTGTGCGATGCGCTTGAGACGGATTGGGAGGAACTGGGGATTTCGATCATTGTGAAAGGTTGTTTGAGGGTGAGCTCAAAATTGCGATGGAAATTGTGGCTTACAACCCGGCCCGGGGCAAATGATGTACGCGAGTGCACGCAAAAATCTGGTTGCCCCAACTTGAATCAACCCACAATGCTCCTGGTTTCTGAAAAAGTCCTGCCAGATGACACCGACGCGGGTTAGGGGGCAGCTGCTTCACTCTCGATCGTAAAACAATTCATGAGCTCATGGCCTTGACCACGTAAATAAATATTTCACTTTGATTTCACTCCGATTAGCCCGACAAGTTGCGACAAGATAAATCCTTTGAGCGCCTGTAATTCGCTCCACTATATTAATTCGCTCCACAGTAAGTATATCAAAACCTTAATTAAGAATGACGTTTTGACGTGCACATGCTCTAGAGATGAACTTGGGTAACTTCTCAGCTATCACCGTTTATGCATTGCTTGGAAAGGGAGAACCAAGGCATGGTATCTATGATCTTGCCTTGGATGTCGAAGTCGGGCGGCGAGTTCAACAACTTTTGAAGATTGGCTTCAGTCAACGTAGACCTTCGCTCTCGTCGTCAAGCTAGCCTTTAAACGACAACGCGTTCAAGATGATGTACAATGATACTGTCAGTGATTACGCAGATTGCTACAGTTCGAAGCACAGCCAACCATCGGAAATATCACAGAATATTCTTGGTGAGTATATATGTAACACGATGCACTGGTGTACGTGTATTTCTGATTGCTGCTTCAAACCCCTTTTACAGGCGTCTTGCACCGCCGTCCAGTCATGGCTCGCCACCTCAACCAATCGATATATCTTGCTCTACTGAGATCTATTTTCTTTTTATCAATTATCTTGGCCATTATCTTTCCCAATTCAGGAATTGTGTGGAAGACAAAACATTTTATTGGTCTCATTTCCTCAGTTTTAGTCCATCGAATTGTTTAGTGAGCCATTCATCATATATTTCAGGGAAATGAGATCCAGTCGCCGGTCTGACTATTGACTACAACAGTGCTTTCAATATTCCATTTCTTTGTGATAATTGGATAGATATCATCTGGTTTGTGGGCAACACTTGTGGTATATTTTATTTCTACCCTCGTGGCTAGGGATCTGACAAGAGAGTGAAGGACTGATCGTTTACAGTGTTGCTCTTTTCAAGGCACTCCCTTCCTTCGTCGCGATCTCACAAGTCAATGTGGCGCAAATAGTTGTCTCTCTGGTTCTTGTTGCTCTGCATATTTTTGTTCTACCTGCACACGTCTACAATTATTGGAAAACTAGAGAAAGGGTAGAGAAAATGTCATTTAAATTGCGGTATAAGAGGGGAGTCAGTATCTTATTCGGAAGATCTCTCTGGAAGGCGCGCTTGATGTAAGTATGCTACATTATCCCAGATTCAAAGCTAATTGGCTTTCAAATACATAGAGGAGAAACAAGAGGTCTAATTCTTGCAAGAGGGATATTTGCTTCTTCTCTGCTGGCAGGAGTTGTTGCATTCTTCTATATCAACATATTTACAGGTGCTTTTCAAGAGTTACAGTTCATCCCGACACAAAACACTCGCATCCCAGGCGCAGTATCAATTTTAGATTTCGGAGTGACTACAATACAGTGGGGCGTAACAATTGTGAGTCGTCAGATTGGATAGTAAATATACATTATTCTGGTTGAGCTGATACTGTTTATACCTTTCCATTTACACAGAGCACTGTCATTGAGCCTAAGTTATATGCACCAAGTCCCAATACCTCAATTTACGCAGAGGCCTTTGAAGTTCACCCTCTGCCATGGAATACTAATATTTGTGAATTTCTTCTATCATCTTTTATATAAATCTCTGAGTAAGAACTCGAGAACTGATTACTTTTTTTCCAAGCTCTTCCAAATCTTCCTAGTTGTGTGCAACTTGAACCCGAAACTTACATAGAACCCGACTTCGATTCTGGACTCCGGGTAGTCATTTCTTTCGAATGTCCATCGCCACCACAAATACCTACGAGAACGGACGCTGAGGAACTCTATCTTGGTGATATTATTGTGCACTGATTATGAAATGTGGATAACTAAATATCATTTTCTTCCAGCGGTATTCTATAATAGCATGTACCTGCCAGATCTCTTGGTCACCGTGAACTTCGATGCCATTGGGATTCAGGGGTCTAATTCAACACGGCTTGATTTCCCTTTTAGGTCGGTCCAAATCACGACCACAATGTATTTGAACAGCAATGCACCAGAAGCCTTCAGAATGACCAGACCAACGGTTATAATCCCGGGGGTAAATATGGTGGGTATGGTGGTCATGGAACTGCACCAAATATTCAAAAATCCAGGAGTAGCTACTCTTGGAATATTTGAGGTGCGCCTTCACGGGTTAAAATAATATTTAAACCTTGTTCGTATTTGTCCATCTAGTACCTCGAGTCAATCCTTGTGGGACAAGTAGCCCAGTTGTATCCCGATTCATCTACTTCGCCTCTCATCCAACGCGGCCCACAAGTCTCAACTCTTCATCTGAGCGTTGTGAGGGATGTGACGGAGTGGAACATTATACGAGACTTCAAGAACAACTCATTCCTAGGTGGATTTTCCAAAGTCGGTGGTCTATGGACCTTTCTCAGCGGTATATTCGCCGCAATTTTTGGTAGCTCACTGATGCGGGTTCTCTTTGGTACGTGCCTACCCTAGACAATCAGGTTCCAATTCTACAATGTCTAACTACATCCACGTTAAATATTTGCAGGAAGTAAACCAATCTCTGTATTCGGATTTGCTCATCGGTGGCAGCGCGAGACAATCTTCAAGGCATACCATACCAGCTATCCTGCAATCCGAGAGGAGATGAATATTCCTCCGGAGCAGCGCGGAATGCTCCGCCTTATTCAGGATCATATCGTTGACCTAAACCTCATTGACAAACCTGATCTGGACAAGTCTGAAAGTAAGGAATCGACTGCTCTGGACAATTCAGATTCATCTGCCCCGCTTGCCGCGTCGGAAGTCTAATTTATTCCTCTCTAATTCTATAGTACACTATCTGATTTGTGGTTCCCATATAAAAGACACTGCGGTTCTTCTGCACGGCTGCATTAATATTGACTGTAATGGACTATTTTACATTTTTATTTTGTTACATTCGTAAAGTTGTTTTCACTTTAATTTATTTTCTGGGTCGGCGTTTTGCTGGAAACCACCCGTCTCACGACGGCTGCTCATCTTTTCACTGGGTGCTTCGTATAGTAACTGCGTAGTCTCGCAATGACTAGTCTCGCGAGCCAGCCGTTCCTGTCCTAATTGGGTATATCGCAGCTTTTCAGCCCATCACTCAAAGTTCTGGCGCAAAAACCTGGAGACATACCCGATTAGGACAAAGAACGTCTGGCTTGCGAGACTAGCAATGACGAATGTTTATAGATCTCTTATAAAAGTCACGAAATTGTTGACTGGCTATTTATGCTAACGGAAATTCGCCTTGGCAAGGCCCGGGCCGCGGCACCGGGGCTTCGAAAGTTTGGTTTTGATCAAGTTCTGATTCAGTTCTGCTTCAACAGACCTGCTTCCAGCTTGAATTGACGTCTATGTCTACGTCGTCGATTCCTACGTGGAGGATATCCGTGCTTATATCTGGCTCAGGTATTCGCGAATTTGAGCCTATTAGGCCTCCGAGATGACTGTGATGCCTGCACTCTAGGCTCGAACCTCCAGGCACTCATCGACGCACTCAACACTCCAGCGCTGCCCAATGCCGAGATCGTCCTGGTGTTATCGAACCGCAAGGCCGCATACGGACTCACACGTGCAGCTCAAGCCAACCCGCCGATCCCCACAGCGTACCTGGCGTTGCAGCCATTCCTGAAGCAGAACCCGGGGAAGACGCGAGAGGACTACGACGCGGAGGTCGCGCAGATCGTGCTGCGCTCGAAGCCCGACCTCATCGTGCTCGCCGGGTGGATGCACATCCTCTCCGAGAGCTTCCTCACGCTCATAGACGGCCGCGCCGACGCCGCTGCTACACCGATTTCCGTGATCAACCTGCACCCCGCGCTCCCCGGAGAGTTTGACGGTGCGAACGCTATCGAGCGCGCGTATGAGGCGTTCCAGCGGGGCGAGATCACCCGCTCAGGCGCTATGGTGCACCGCGTAGTGAAGGATGTGGACCGCGGGGAGCCGATTGTCGTGCGCGAGGTGCCGTTCGTCCTTGGAGAGCCCATTGAGGCATTCGAGACACGGCTGCATGCCGTCGAGCACGAGATCATCGTGGAGGCGGCAAAAAAGGTGCTAGAAATGAGCGAGCGCTCATGATAGGTGAGTATCCTGCTTTTTCAGTACGATCCTGGCTCATTCGGGTCCACTAGTGTATAGTTGTGAGGGGGCGCTGACGACAGAAGGATGAACGAGTTTTTTTATTCGAATTTGGATCTACTCTTCACAATGCAAACGACTTTCGATCGGTAATACAGACCTGCTTAAGTAAATACCAAACGCGACCAAAGCGCCCCGATCGTATTCAAGCAGCTCACTGACGCGTCTGCCTGATCCTACCTTCACCCTATCATCTCCCAGCGCCACCTTCTACCACCCGCCCTGGCCCTAAGTTTCCAGAGGTGACGGACGCATTTCCTACAAGGTATATGCGCTTTTTTTCTCCTTTTGACAAGGGTATCATGCTGATCACTCTGTATCGCAGGATTGCCCAACCATGGAAGTATGCACTGGAAACGAAGGAAGGGACGAAGCATGGGTATACCGCATAGATTCACTTTAACTGGATCTTTTCTGATCATATCTCAGTCGGCTTGTATCTCGCCATTGTTGCTGTCTGGCGGCGATGCAGCAGAGCCGCCAAAAACCCTTCGGTTGGATATTGGCGAGTTCGAGGCGGAGCCTTTTTCGGTGAGCAGTATAGCATGTGATGAAGAATCATTGGCGTTTACACGTCTGTATTTGAGACGAAATTTGTGGATATGTTTGGCGGACTGGGTCTTCATGTGAGCGAAGATGTCTCCGCAAAACGTCAGGGCACTGGCATCTCCGATCCGAATTATGACATTGAAGTAAGCTTATTTCTACCGTCCAAAAGCGAGGCATACTGAAAGTTTTTAAAAACAGAAAAGCTTGTCCGATATCCGCGATATGGCCTCTGGTTGGCAATACCCTGGCATCGAGGTCAGCTCGCTCGAGCTAGGCCAATATTTTGGCTAATGAAAGAATATTTAGGAGCTCGTCGCCATATCTTCCAAGCGGCCACGATCCAATATGCTGCCGACTATTCAAGAAGAGTCGCGCTGTTCTATTGTGGTAAGCTATCCCGATAGAAATATATGCACGAGCCCTCTCAAAAATTCGTCGGCACATTTCTAGCCGACTGCCTCCCTCTCGGATTTTGAGTTCGAATTCGATGCATTCGATCGCCCGTCTGCAAATGGGACCACAGTCTGTACACGCCGTGATAATCGCATCACTTACACGATGAAGCGGAAGCGAGCTGCCAGAAATTCATCGTGGACTGAACAGAGCATCTTGGAGACGTTGACTAGTCAGGACTTGCCGTTCATCTCACGACTCTGCTGGTCTTTCTACAGCGGAGAGCACATATATATTATCACAGTAAGCTGTACGGTTTACGACATGCACGATATCATTTAACGTCGATTACTAGGACTATCACGTAGGACACAACCTAGAGGACCTTGTTCGTGATCAAGGTCCTCTGAGCATATACCATGCTACATTCTACGCTGCCGAGCTGGTACGTCAATTCTGCATATTATATCTGTGCTTTATCTAATGAAAATGAAAATATACAGGCATCAGCCGTCTCCAGTTTACATTCGGCTGGTATCATGCATCGGGATTTGGATCCGCGAAATATTCAACTGGACAGGGAAGGCCATATCTTGCTGACAAGCTTTGGCAGCGCGGAGTTCGTAAAAGAAATTATTGAAGGCGAGCAGCGTTCCAGCCATATGTCGGGAATGCGGTCCACGTCCTCGGTTTTTCGAGCGCCTGAGATCATCCTCGGATGGACCCATGATCGTGCAGTGGACTGTTGGTCCTTTGGCATGGTGCTGTACTACATGGTTTTCGGAACGGCGAGTCACTGTCTGCTTCAGGTGGTCGGTATTCTTACCAGTTGCGCTCTAGACGCCATATGCAAATGGCGAAGGAAGAGAGAATGATCACGCCTGGGTGTACGACCAGGTCATTCGCTCAGCCATCCCAATGGAATCGTTGCGCCTCGTGCATCCCATGGCTCGGGATTTGATCTTGAAGGTACGACTTCTCTTTTCAAGATTGGTACACGCTTTAATAAAATGCTTGCAGTGTCTCGAACGCAACCCAGAATTGCGATGGAACATGACAAAAATCAAATCTCATTCATATTTTGCATCCATGTACGTGTATCGTCCATTTTCTTAAAAAATTCTAATTCAATGCTCACTCAACATTTTTTAAAATTGTAGCGATTGGGAGAAAGTTTCGTCATTGCAAGCAGAAAGTACGATTTATTTGCCCTCTGCCTATAATAGCCTTGTATTAAATGGTTTTACAGCGCCCCTTCTCGGAAAGCCTCCGGTCAGATCACTGAAGGCGCATTCCACCAGAGTTGATGACGGGCATCACCGCAATCTCTCTCTCAGCCCGCCGCTTCTCAGCCACGAACGCTCGTGCTCCACGAAAGTAGCCTCAAGCGTACATCGACTCAGCCAATCCTTCCAGAGGCCCAGTGCTCCAGAACCCACAGGCGATGATACTCCTATGTCTCCCGTCGGTTTGTTCAGGTCGCTTGGTCGGGCGGTGAGCGTGCTTCATGAAGATGAGTCCACCTCGGCATCCCCTGCGCCAGCGAACGCAGATACCAGCTCGGAAATCTGCGGACGCCACGCTTTTGAAGCAAACCCTGAGAGTCGCATCGCGCAGTTCTGGGAAGAACTCGATATGGAGGAGGCTGCCGCGTCAGTTGATTCCCTTGAATTCGGAGCGACCACGGGCGCTCCGTATCATAAGGCACCTAAGCTTCGGAAGTACCAGTCTGCCATCCAGTCGCGCAGTCGGCTGTTCAACGTGAGTACTTCGTCATTCCAGAACAAAATGCGCCGGAAACCACGTTCGACCGGAGCGCTTCGGCAACCTAAGCCGATTCCTGTTATCGAGAACTTGCCCATGGGTATCCACCAGATCGGTAGCGGGATCGGATTCAGCTACAGCGTGCCCGCTGCCACACCGTCCAAGGTCTCCATCGGCTCTTTTACCCCGTCGTGCCACTTGTTCCAGAAAGGGTTCTCAGTGCGAAATATCGGACTCGCGCTCGGAAACTCGTCGACTACCAGAGTAAAAGCGAAACCCCATAGTCCGGCGCTCTCGCGCTCGCCCCACGATGATACGCAGATGGGCAGCCCCGTGAGTGCGCATCCCGCGCGGAAGGAGGTCGGGAATGGGACATTCATTCGCGAGATGACTCGCTCGCCGAGCTGGATCTTATCTCCGTCCGACTGCCTTCCGTCGCCGATGGCGCTCGTCAACGTCGACTCGCCGATGTCCATGGCGAGCGGTTCGGCGCTGCTGTCCCCGGCGACGCTTGTCGAGCGCGCAGGGGAGGAAGACGACTGCCATGTGAACATTACGATTCCGAAGAGCCTCGAGCTGGAGCTTGATTTGCCGCTGGCGGAGTGGGCCCCGGACGCGACGCTCCGCTTGGTGCCGCAGACGTCGTCCAGCATCCGGCTTCCGTATATGGACGACGAGGACGAATCGATGTGCATGGACCAGTCGTGGGCTTGAGCGCGGTGTTTAGAAGATGTGTTGTGTGTTGTGGTCTTGGGATTTGTTCATGCGTTTGAGCGTTACCTTGTTTTGCATGTAGATCATTGATTTGTCGATTTATATTATTTTTGTTACTTCATTGCGTTCACTCATAGCCATCACTTGTTAATGTACATATCCTCATTACTACGCAGGGTTTTCTCAAGTTTGTTTAGGCTGGCCCATGGAATGCCCGTCCTCCTGGGCTGAGCGCTAAAGTGCCGATCGTTAAGCGCTCAAGCCGCCGATCACCGAGTATCACATGCCAAATATCCGGTACATATATTGGTTGCCTTTTACGCGTTCGAGGGTCGAGGAGGGGTTGAGATTGGGCCGAGGCTGCGCCGTACTTAGTTTCACGTATGGGAGCGATCTTATCGTTGTACATACGGTGCGAATACCGCCTGAAGTCCGACGAACGGCGTGTGTACGAGCGAATCGTCGACCAGAGCCAGAGTAGGCCGCACAGTCTAGATCATACCAAGAGAAATATCTCAAATTGCAATCTATCTAAGTGAGGTGCGATTAGATCACTGATACCGACCCTATATCCTCCAGCCCTGTCTGCGTATCTACGAAATCAGCTGAAAGTTGTCGGGAGGTTGAGAAATAATTTGGATGTCGACGCTTTTTGCTCTCATATGTTGGGCCTTTACCTAGATTATTTTATCCCTAGCAATTCGTACCCTACGTGCATAGACAAAAACTCGAGATTCAAATTATTCAATGTTATCTACGTACGAGCAGAGCCGTATTCGATTTTTTGAACTTCAAGCGATTGATGGCGCACGGTCGCCGGATCAAAATCGACGCTGCACTGGCAATTTCAGCAGACAGAGGCAACCATGACGTAAACGCATCCCGAAAATCACACTATTGGCCAACGCATGGCGAAGGACTCAACGTTAACCCGGACCCTCACCAGCTCTCGCCATAAGACGAATATGCGTTTCATATTTTCGCCCTCTTTCGCGCGCCATATCTGTGCATACACACTACGCTCCTGCGTAAATGTCCCAGGACACTTCGAAGAATGAGCCGGTCAAGGCGCCTCCGAGTCACACTGCGAGGGGGCCATTCGCCTGGGTGAAGCCAGCTTTCAAGTCGAGACGCACTATGAAGATATGGATACGGTGTTGTATTGCGTTCGCAGCGACTGCGACCCTCCTGGTTGCAACGAAGACGTCGAACACGATGGGACAGGCCGCGTTCTTTTGTCTGTATGTCAAACGTTTGCGTTGTTAGTCTGCCCCGAGCTGACAGTTCGAGCGCAGCATCGTCGCCGTCATTGTCCCACCAGCTTTGGCGCTCTCCATATATCTGAGCGCGGGACTTAGTCTGCTGCTTGGTATGGTCATTGGGTGGGCGTGGGGTAACGCCGCCATGGCCGCTGCACTCGCTGTTCGAAGTCAGGAGTTAATTTTGCAGCAACGACAGAAGTTGGCAGCGTTGTGAGTGCATTTACTACTATGAATGAAAGCTCGGTTATTTAACTAATTATCCTGGTTCGATAGAATAGACCCAAATCAGTCAGTTTCCCTGCAAACTCGATTTTTTACATTCCATGGTCATTTCTTGGACCCTCGGTAAGACCCTCCATCCCCACACAGTTGGCCTATCTCATTTCTACTGTTTAAAGTTCATCTGCAGTATATGGGGTCTTCATCTTCTTTGGGGCATTCGGCTTGGGCGCTATTCGCGCGTACCTTCCTAATCTTACTATATTGACCGTTTTTGCCTTGATTGTTATGGACGTGGTATGTCCTCTCCATCCCCAAAGTAAATGACATTTCTGACTTTAAAGCAGATATGTGCTACGGGTCCATGTAAGGCTTTGTTGTGGAGTCATCCGAGCTTCAATGCTAATAGTTTCAACAGTGCTCCCATCATCGAATTACACGGGTCTGGCGAAGCTGTTCCTCATTCCCGCGGCATTTTACGTTGCAATAGCTATCGCGAGTCTGGTTTTAATATTCCCCGAGAGTTTAAGTCATGTTTGGATGTAAGTCCAGTCCTCTTCATCAGTTTATTGTCGCCAGGCTTGATTAAATACCTTTTAGAACGTCACTTTGGGAAGGTTTCTGGAATGTGAGTATCTTATAAGAATTAATTCTGACCTGACATTTGACGTACTATAGCCGGTTCTCGATATTCTCCGTTTACAATCAGAGACGCTCAGTTTGAAACCTTCCGATACCGAGAAATGGGCGGAAGTGAATGCCAAGGGCTTTGAATTACGGGAAAACTTGGTTCATGGGTTGGGCGAAGTAACATCACAAATGAAGTTCATGGATATGGATACGTCCGTCGGGCGCTTATCACCCTCGGATTTAAGAACGATCAACGGAGAATTAAAGTCTATCATGTTTTACACGAGGTGCGTATCTTTAGCATGTCCGTCACATATACGGATTTTTAAGTCTTCGTTCCATCAGCGGTTTGCACGCCTTCAGCAACTTCGTGAATGATACGAACATACACGAAGCCAATGAAGTACACTCGACACCTTCGCAGCCAAATTCGGGCACGCAAACTCCCCGGGCGCCTAATCTGTATCAGGCGTTCCTTTCCAAAACGAAGGAACGCGAGCTCAAACACGGCCACGACCTAGACTCTCTCGTCCCTATCCTCCAGGCCGCCTCCGCCGACGTCCGAGCTGCAGCGGAATCGACGCTCCTCTGCATCGTCGGCTGGTTCCAGGATTGCAATAGCCACCGACTGACCGGCCTCTTTCAGCGGAAGGACCCTGCCAAGGTCCAAAAGCGCCAACAGATGTTAGCGGACCAGCTGGCCACGCTCGTTGCCGCGCTGGAGCAGTTCCGCCGCGTCGAGCGCGCGCGGCTGATCAAACCGTACGAGCGGTTTTTTGACCCGGAGACGCGGCAGCTGGCGTTGAAGGATGCAGATATGTTTGCGTCGAGGTGCGTCGCGCAGTGCTGTCTCTTCTGGACGCTGTACTTACTATGCTTATGCTCATCCCCAGATCTCTGTATATATCGTTCGTGTTCATAGCTACACTCGATGCCTTCGTCGAGCGCATAGTCGAGGTCCTCAAGATGATCATAGATATCGACGCCGCGCGGCCGACGGTCAGAGTGTGGTTCCCAGGGCCCGCTACTAGCTTCATAGAGACCATCGTGGGCAACGATTTCCATGGCTTGGAGAATCCGTTTGGAATCGGAATCAGCCAGGATCCTTCCTCGTTCGATACAACCAGCTATTATGGGAGTGATTCAGACTCGAGCTCCGAAGGCGACAAAGGCCAGGATGAGAAACGGGCCAGGAAGCGTCGACGGGAAAATGTACCCAGTACGTTTTCTTCTCCTTTTTGTCCTGAGCGCAGAATCTTATTTCGATATTTATTTTCAAAGGCAGGCGCGATCCAGATGCGTTGCCACCGAAAACGATAACAGGTCGACTCCTACACAAGACAGCGCCCTTCTTCCGTTTCTTCAAGTCACCACAGGGATTCCTTGCGCTGCGGAGTGGTATTGTCTCCGTTGCTATGTGGGTCCCAGCTGTATGCCCACAGACCGCCTGGTTTTATTACGACAATAAGGGCATTTGGGCGTTGATTATGGCTCAAGTACGCAGAGTACTTATGTTGTCGATTTTGGTGTTGATACTCATCTTTTCTTTTCAGACGGGATTAGCAATGTACGCAGGCAACCAGGTTCGCCCTTCACAAATTATAGCGAAAGACAAAATCTAATTTCACTTCGATAGATCGGGGGTTTTATCGTTCGCTTCACTGGGACGGTCGTGGGCCTATTAAGTGCGTATATATACGCATGTCGTACAAATAAATAATAATCTTGAACGTCGTTTCTTCGACAGTCGGTATGACTGTGTGGTATATTGGGGCAGGATTGGGGCACGGTAGCCATTCTGGTGTCGTTATTGCCACGGTATGTTCAGCTTAGTGTCGTCTCTCCTTATTCGTGCTTATATTTTGCAGACCGTGGCGATTGCGCCTCTGCTGCTTGCACACATCGCCGCGCCACATTCGCAAACACCATTCTGGGTGATGACGGCCGTCACTTCTGTTCTCGGTATATATATATATATTTAGGAAAATGCCTGTCTATGCTAACTTGATGAAACCGCACATAGTTATTGGATATAGCTGGGTCAATTCTCATCAATTGATCCTTGCAAATATCGGCGTGGGCGTGGCGGTTGGTTGGAAGAGAACGTATGTTCTATTTGAACAATTAATGATTCGCATTGCTAATATCTGATGATGTAGCTTGCTTGTTATCATCGGGTTTACCACTGCTGTATGTCAAATTTTGTCCAAGATTTAGGTCAATGTTCATGTATTTTTCAGTTCATTATCATGCTTTTCCCGAATTTCATGTCATCAAGGGTTCTTGTTCGGAAGACTTTGGCGGCTATCGGTGGTGAAGTGGGCAACATATTTGCTGTCGAAATCGAAGCATTCCTGGAGGAAGACGCGCGGGGGGCCAGTGACGACGATCAATCGTCATCAGCTAAGTCGCTCAAGCAGAAAGAGAAAAGAGCAAAGAAAATCGAAGAGAGGTTGTTTGCCGTCGCGGTGCGTCGTGCGCGGATTGATCATATTTGAAAATACTGATCACATCTTACAGAAAAGACTGCATTTTATCAAGCCGTCTTTTCCGACTGCTAGGTTCGAGCCACAGATTTCGTGAGTTGCCTGTTCTTATCGAGTCCTGGTTTATCTAATATTCGTGATAGTGGTACATGGCCTCACGACCTCTATCTCCAACTGTTTGCGGCTCAGTGAGAATTTTCTCTTTTGTCCTATAAAGTAATAGGGGCTGATATAAGTCAAGAGTGAGGATGCTCGGTGCTTTGGGTATTCTGATAATATCATTCTCGAAGTTAGATGAGAAATGGTGTCGTGTACTGATTCACAAGGTGAGCATCACCCTAAACTATTAAGGAACTTGTACTAATATTTTCTGTGTCAATAGAGTGCCTATCTAAATCCAAACTTTGTGAGTCTGTCGTGCAGGATATCTTGGCTGGTATTCAATAAACATTCTATCGACAGCTCTCGGATGTCTTTATGACGATAACAATCCTGTCCGAAGCTCTCAAGAACGGACATCATTTGCCCGTCCAGCTACCTCGGCTTAGAGATCGTCTCATATATCATGAATACCACTCTGGTGGCCGAATTTTGAATAACATCCTCGTGCAAGAGCCTGCTCTTCGTCCCGACCTCACCGGTGCAAACGAGAAGCTTTCTCATACTGTAGTAGAAGCCGAAGTGGAGGGTATTCGTAGTGAAAGCGATGACGAGAGTAGTCACAAAACGCCAAATCCCAACCATGCATTTGAGTCCGATGTGGGCTTCGAATTTGACCAGCTGAAGCTGGACGTTCTTCTTGTGCGTATCTTTCTCGGACAACGATCTGATTGTTGCTAAAATTATTGTTTCTGGATCAGAACGAACAATTGCCCATCTACTGCACTGGTACGAGTCTTCCTCTATTTTAACTAGTTCACATTTTAAAGATTTCTGCCGATCGTAGCTATTGTGGCGTTCTCCAGTCTCATATCGGTATGATTTGTATTTTCAACTTATGCTTTCTCCATTGCTAATCTAATTCAACAGCGCATTGACGAAATGGCCGACATCGTGCGTGAGCTCTGCGGGGAGGCCAGCTTCAAAGGTCATGAAACATTTCGAAGAGATTACCTCGACAGAGAAGAGCGAACCATTGGAAGCGCTAGCTTTAAATTTTCAGGCCATTAATACACAGCTAGAATCTGTGTCCCACTTTTGTAAAACGGGGCTTAGAAGCGAAGCCCTTGTTTTCTCTTTATTATTAGGCCAAATTTAATGACGGGTCTGTATAACTCCGAGAACTAGTGTGTTGTGCATACGCTGCTCATGCGCTGGATTCCCATTCACTCTCCAGGAATTGACATATCACTCTCAAAAAAGACGCTACCGCCCAGCCTGAAGCGGGACGTGGGCTAGCTATTGTACACACGCCGCAGAGCCGGCCATCCGAACATCGCTGCTGCGCGGAACTATGCCTGGGAAAAAGGGAAAAATGCGACCCCGTCAGTGACATGACAGCCATCTAGAGACTCAGCCAGCACAAACTGAAGACCGCGGCGATCTGTATACTATAAACCAAGCTGAAGTGTCCGATGAACGAGATATGTATTCAGGTAGTAAATGTATAACTATTATGTATCAAGATCGATGTATTGTCGCGAAGCTCATATGTGATTTGAAGCGAGATCTAAGTGAACTGGTACTACTGGTAAAGCTGGAAATTGATGTACCCATCTGCGATCTCGGTTTTGTAAGGACACATGCACGAACGCCAACGCAATGGTGTTCCCGTATTGTCCTACATTCCTCAGCATCAAGGTGTGATAGAGCACTCTCTTCGGATATAAATTGCTCTAGCTGATCCATTTGAAGCTCCTTGGGCCCATACTCACACCGAACTGACCTATCCTTTGCCTTCCAAACGTAGCGAGTAAGATCATGGTGCTTGGGTAGTTGCTTCAACGTCAGAGAGTCCCTTTTGGTTTCCAGCAAACGCTTGGTTCCTGTCGCAAATGTCCAAGTCTCCGCTCTGTAAACTTCCAAGATGACTGCGAACGAGAGATCTCGAAATTGAATGGGGCAATTCTGATTAAAGTGGGACTGCCAGATTGGCTGTTGGTCGCGTAGGTATTGCAGAACTTCCATTTGTCTGTGCTGTTGCATTGAAATCCTAGCATACCCATTCTCCATGTAAATTGCCGAAAAATCAGTCGAATCAATTTTCTTATTAGGCACCCGTAAGGTAATTGAAGAAGCAATATTGGGGACAGATTCATCAATTCTATATCAAAAGAGAGGGCACTATACGTTAGTCTGATACTTAATAATTCGATCACAATTATAATTCTTACATCACATCATCAACTTGAAAGCCATAAGTCTTCCAATGATGCTCGGGTGGCTCTCTACGATCCACTTCAGCGGAGATCATAGATAAAGGCAGGTAGAAAGGTTGAAAGCTGGTTGGTGGTTGATATCCAAGAGAAATGTTTGTTGATTTCGTCTCAAAGATGTTGAACAAAGTGGTAAACCCGCCGAGGGGATTAAAAAACCCAACGTCGCCCATGCACACATTCTTTGACCATGTTTCAGGTCTAGGCGTGTCAGGCGAGGGGTAGTACAGTGGGATGATTCGGCTTGAGTCAAACAATCTTGAACCCATGTAGCGCTTGATGTAATCATCTGTTTCCACAGGAAGATATTTTCCCTTTTTCACCTCCTTCGAAAACCAAATGATTATACTGTTGAACGTATTGACTATAACCAGAACTCACTTTGCATTGTATTAGTGCAGGTATAGGTTTATCTTGTCTTGGAACTGGAAAACAAATATAGTGTCAGGCTGGACACTGAAAGCAGGTAGGAGGCAGGGAACTCGTACTCTCTGATACAACGTCAAACATTTCCCCTCGATCATCAGAGTCACTTCCAATAAATGCATCTTCTGAAGGCGTATTCGATGAGCTTTGTGAACTTGATTTTTCTCCGGATTTCGGAACATGTTGGCTTTGGACTGGATCATCATTTTCACTTGGTCGATTGTCGGATGATTGGATTGGTTGCCCATATAGGTATGGCACTGAATGTATATTCATAAAGCGTACGTCACATATGCCACATAATTAAGAATATCATACCATATGAATTCATGTTAGAGAGCTTGACAAAAGGAATGGGAGAGTCTGGATTGCTCTATAACAGATGGCGTAAGTGCAGGTCGAGTTGAATCACTGCGGCTTAGGGATAGGCGACAGCTTACACCTGACAACTCTGGCTTCAATGTTTCTTGCAACGTCTCGTCTACGTAAAAATTTACATCATCCTATGAGCTCGAGCTTATATTGGTGACTGACTAGGATTGAAATCTGAATTTTGAATAACAAAATTGAACACCATGTTTGTCGTGTTACTGCCTTCTATCGTAGTTGTGGTATTATTCGAGTTCATGTTGTTGTTATGATGGGCAGTGCCAGTGACTTCAGAATCGGTCTTTGTGGCTTTCTCTGTTTTCCTGCGGAAGGGCCATTTTCCTGCTAATACACGTCGCCACCTTGAGAGTTATCCAGAAGGCGGAGGGACAGGGAGACAGGCATACCTGAGCTGGGTCCTGACATCGCGAGATCCGTGCCTCTGGGAGCAGCAACGGATAAGTACTGAGCATGAGCAGTCGGGAGCTTCGCTGCTTCGGCAGTAACCAGCGGATTAAGTGAAGACAGGTAGAGACAGTGGTGGAGTTGAATAATAAGTGTTTGAGCGGCGTTCAGAATAGTTTTGAGAGACACGCAGATTTACTGGGGATTCAAAAGGCTTTGAACGTTAACGGAGGAGATGAATCAGCGAATGAGTCGGCTTGAGTCAAATTGAGTTCAACTGAACTGTGCCGACCAGCCGGCGAGCAAAGGAACATCCCGGGGTTGATAAAATTAAGCGCCCAGTCCTGTGCTGCCCACTATGGCCGGCTGACCTATGTCCTTGCCTTCTAGTCAAACTTTTAAATTCATATGGTTAACCGTAGTTAAAACCAACACACTTTAGGGGAACATCACTGTGACGAGGATGGTCTTTAATTTCTCAAAATAATCTGACTACATAGTGGGTGTTTTTGCACCGAAGTCATTCAAGTATTAACCGTGGTCGTTGTCGATTCTTTCCTGGATCATGTTACCGGTGATTCTTTGGTTCTTTTCATGCCACAAGTCAATGTCATACGCCTTGCGTACCACCTCCAAATACTTATTAGCCACAAGCAAGTCCACGCTCGGGCTCCAAGATCGGCATGCGCACTTGGATGCCCTGTTCCATACATGCCGGTATAAGCTCTGCTCTATCTCGACTGTCTCGAGGTAGGAGTCACTTCTCAGGCCAAAAGAATCAAGACTACGTTCCGCGTCGGATAATGGAAGGGAAGTACAAGCAAAGTCGGAATCGGTGTCCCAGGATATGAAGATCGGCTCGATCAAGGCAAAGGGTCGTTTCCGACGCGCTACATAGTTCGCTGAGTCTGAAATCAGAGGCTCACACCGAGGCATAGGAATTGCTCCATTTGTGTCGCGCAGGCCTATATCCGATTCTTAGACTCAGTTTTGCTATCGCCAGAGACGCTAGCTGGTTCTAAAGGGAGGGGGCGAGTATAGTGAGCTCCGAGTCACTATGTTGGAAATGCGCTGGCCCAGAAGACTTTTTTAGAACTCTCGACGGTCTTAAGATATCAGTTCGGCGAAAACACGAGGAATTTATCATGCGAGGTTGCCGCCGCCGTTCCACGAATCACGGTAGTGGGAATGAGCAGTCGTCCAACAGTGAGTCGTCCAAGGTGTCGGATAAGGTATGGATCACATACTCACAGACTCACAGTTCAGTACGCCACCAGGAGCGGAATGCACGGAGTTACGCGTCCTCTGTTTATCAGTGGCACCGATGTTGATAGGCGTGAAATCTCACCTTCTCATTCACTTCAGGAGCAAACGAAATGACAGAAGGGCCAAATCCTATGGAGAAAGTGCCCGGTGCCGATCTGGGTCAGGTACTGCGTAACGTAAATGCTCGGCAAGATCTTCTACAGTTCCCTGGCTTGGCCGAGCTATGGTGGGGGGTTTATGTCTCGATTTTTGATCAAGATAGCTAGGTGATTCAAATGATGTTTCAGACTTTGAATGACACCGAGAGAGCGATTCAGAAGGAGGTTGAAAAGGATGGACAAAGAGGCTAGGTTGGCGGCAAGTTCAAGTTGGCGGGGAAAATGTAAAACGACAAAATAGGCCAAAATATAATCACGTGCAAAGAAAATAAACATAAGTACTTAGTAACTGCGCGGAATTTGAATTTCGTATTGCCGATGCGGCACGGGTCGGCAAGTGTCTACTTGACTTGGTACAGACGGTCCACGGAGGGGACGTTGAGGGTAGCACCATCTCAAAGTATTGGGATTGCATTGAACTGGAGGGTTTAAAATGACACATTCTGTATGTTTACCCTCTTTCATGCAATCTTTTCTTTTTTCCCATAAATTTAACATAAATTTGAAATATCAATAATATATCACGCCCCGCCGTCCGATAAAACCCACTTGGAACCCACGTCCTTAAAACTTGACTGCAATTCTGCTTATTCCTGGTTAGAATGCCTCTTTCCCGAGGCAATTCAGTTCGTCAAGCCTACACATTATTTGACGACTCCAGCAGTTTATAAAAAGATGCGTGGAACATCCTCCTAGGACCTCGGCCAACTCTATACCTCAAATTGCATGATATGTCAGTTTCCCTCGACCTTCCTTGTACGTCTCTTGGTCCTTTCTCTCTATGCAAGCTCAGAATAGGGACTCAATGCAGATTTATGTCTCCTAGACGAGCTTCGTTGCGGGCTTGAATAAGAAATAAGATTCCGAAGGAATTCTGCAGCGAGAGGCCACGGGGAGGAAGACACATGCTTAGACTATGGGCTTTGGACGCCTCGGTGCATGAGGGGTGGCCGGGATACTAACAACTTGGGTAGAGGGAAAAGGATAGACCTATGGGTGATTTACTGCAAAAGTGAGTCGATGAGATTCCCCCGCAACATTTCTATAACATTGCTAGCACTTGAATAGGCGGCCAAAATTGAAAAGTCTAGGCATCCAGCGTCAACGAGAGGCAACTTCGAACAGTATGTTATTCTTCCTCTCACTTCTACTGACTGGTGTTTGCTAACTTTCTATTTTGTTCCATAGTGGTCGAACTGGCCAGTCTAAGGCGTGCAGCTCGTTAAACAACTCTTTCAAGTTTGTACCAACATTAGCACAAATCCTCTAAAGTGTTCTGATTACATTTTCTTTCTTTCGTAATGTTTGAATTCAAGCCGGTGTCCGACCGAGAGGAATACTCGACAAAATAGTTCGAACTGGTTGCAATAAACCCAAGGCAAAGTTGCGAGAAGCCAGGTCATTGTACATTCGGTCGTACATTCACGCGCAAAATCATTTCGTGGCCATGGAATCTTCAGAAACGATCGACCTGCTCTCTCGGAGACGTCTCTCGAAAGCAATCAGGGCTTCTGTGGAACTTCAGAATCGACGTTCAATACGACGGGGTGTTATATATGGAGGGTGTTTAAAGAAACACTGGCAAGATTTTCCTGGAATGCACTTCCATGCGATAGGGTGTCAGCTAGCTCAAAGGCTTTTTTGGAAAAACACGGGCATGATTTTCGGGGCATCACGGTGCGTCTCTGCGTTTGTTTTCTTCTCGCATTGTTGCGATTAAAACACATGCTTACTCTCTATACCAGTAGTGTTCCTTTTGTTTGACGCAGATACAAATACTTCGACCCTTGTCGCCAGCGTCAACACTCAGCTGAAGTGCTGGCCGAAAGTTGAAATAACCGTCTATCTTACACGTCAGTCATGGCTCACCTCGTATATCTCAAGTCCCTTTTTATCATTCACTCACAAACATCTCTCTAGCATGTCGACAACGGTTGTCGACCGGATGGTGTCCTGCATCCTCGCTCGGTCAAGCATGGAAATCAATGTTGATATCCGCCGGGGGTAGAGGCGCCGCAAAGCAACACGATAAGAAGATTGGGATAAGATCGCCGGACTGTGGCAGGTCGCTGCCAGGACGAGAGAAGATCATTGACAGCTTACCTTGGTGATTATGTTTCTTCGTACCTGTGCACAATTTACTCATTAAGACCGTAGTAGACAACCTACAGGCATTGGAAAGTGTAGATCAAGAGAGCTGCTTTGCATGCTCAGTCAATAGGTGCAATGGTGGGGAAAGGACTAGGTGACAATCGATGGTTGTTGAGATTTGGCATGAATCAAGGCAGGTATGACTGGAATCTCGTTTTCAACGCGTGTGGGTTTAAAAGCTATATTTTTCAGCATCGCACAACGGAAAGACAAACATTGAACATTCTTGCAATCTTCGGAGTATTGCCGGCGAATATCGCCAGCCCGTGTTCTCATCGTTATCGATTTTGCTGGTGTTGGCCGACACCATTCGTCACGGCTTAACAAGGACAGACCAGAGAAATGGCTTGATCTTACCTTGGCCCTGGTGTGCATTCTCTCGCTATCCTGCCGCCGTGCCTTGTTGACCTCACTCATTTGCAGCATATCTTGCAGACCATTTTCTGGTTGTTTGTCGGCCGCCGGCTCCGGTCATTTACCTTCACTCGATCTAGCTACGTGGCATGTCGGTGTCCGTGGCGGGGTGTCTCATTCTCTGCAATCTGGGCAGCGCGAGGATTGCGGACGATGGGAATAGAGTGTTGGACCGATTGTTAGACGCGACAACACCCTGTTGCGTGTGCATGCGCCAAATTCAGGCTCCGACGTAGAGACTTGGTCAACGAGTGCCGCGAGCGATGAAAGAGTCAGAAAGACACACGTCCACTCGCTGAAAGCTTGAATATCGGTGTAATGATCATGGTGCAGTACTTCTAGTATGATATCCCCGCCAGTATGTAATTATTTACTACGTTACAAACTTTTGGAGCCTTAATTTGTAATCTACCCCACGGAATTGAAATATATAGCAGTGACCTAAGTAGATTCCGTGGTTTCCTCGACTCGGGTCATAGGGCGATAATTTGCAGGAGTTGTACGCCGGGATAACATTGATCTGAGAGAAAAACTGCTACCTACATATGAACCTCTTGTCTGAGTAGCAACGAGACCCTTTTCCGGTGGATTTAAAGAAATTGCACTGAGAGCAACACAATGACACTCTTCAGTATCTTGATGTTCCTGAGTATCGGGTTGGGGGGCTGCTGCGGACTCCGTATAGGACTTCAGCCTTTTCACGCTGTCAGAATCCGGCCCATGTCTGGTCTGTATAACGCTGGATTCACTTGTTGACCAACGCTGAATAGTGTCGAGTCGATTTGACTTCTTCAGCTCTGCTGTGGAGTGTTTTGCTGATAAACCAGGCTTTACTATGCTGATGGCCATCGACCAGGATTTTGTTTTAAGGGTGGTAGCGACAAGTACCCATGGCCACGTCCCCTCTGCTTCTCCTTGCTGACGCCAAGAGTCAATGTACTGCAACAAATATGTTTCCAGAACCTGTCTATCTCGCGAGTTGATACTCCTTTCTAAAAGGCCGTGCATCATGTGAAGAGCATAGCATTTCTTTCGCCTGGCTTGCATTTTGGGAAGGCGAAGAGTGTATAGACATTCAGCTCCACTTTCACTAGTGATAAACATGGGTTAAGCTCAGAATATCGTCTAAAGAAAGGACCACATCTCAGTGCTCACCCTTGCTGTGTTTCAAATCCCGATGTATACATGAGTTCATGGTCGAAGTCTACATCAACGCGGGATGTTTCTGGCTTTATGGCAGGATTCATGGGTATAAATCCCTCCGGGGGGTTGTATTTCCAGAGAGCCATATTCAGTCCTACTGTCTGGAAGATGTTGAACAATGTGTTGAATCTACCTTGGTCGTCAAAATATCCAACATTTCCTATGTCAATATGCCGACTCAATGCATGAGGTTCAGTAGAGGTAGAGGGAGAGGGGTGCCAAAGTGGAATTAGGGATATTTTTCGTTGCAAAAATAAATTCGTGCTCATATAGCCTAGAATTTCTGGATCTATTTTTTTTGGTACATAATTCTTGAGAATCTTGAAGGGATGAATAGTTACGAAGCATCTTTAGCATTTGTCCAAGAACGACATACTTTGAAGGTTACATCAATCATCACGTTGTTCGTTTGACCTGGTCTAACTACGTTATAAATTAGGTCGTGCATACCTGCTTCAATGAATTATATGACTCACTCGTATTATTTGTAGATGACAGCATAGAGACTTCGCTTTGAGAACGATAGAACTCCGATGCTGCTCGCAAGTGTGAATGAGAGTCAAGCTCTGCGTTGGTATCATTCGGCGCGAAATGTAACTTCTTCGATGTATTAGAGTTCCGCCCCGAGGCATGCGAGTTCATCGATGTACGTCGAGGAGAGAGCTCATCTGTCATTGTAGGTCTCAGAAAGATATCATGACTAGAATATCTAATGTGGACTTACCTGATGAAGATGGGATGGAAGAACCAGCCAAGCTTGTCTCCTATGATTCAAAGGTGCTATTAAGCCAATAGAACTAAGCACAAGATGCTAGACGGAAGTGTTCACCTCGGATTCTGTGAGCAACACATCCCCAACAAACATGCGGATCTCATGAGCTTCGTCGCTTTAAGTTGCACACATAGCTCACCGTTCTCAGCCGCAGTTACAGTCCTCTTGTAAACAGGCAACGTACGATGTTCCCCAAGATTTAAGTTAATGTTGATCGTGGTCGAATCGGCACTGACCACACTGTTAACATTATTTGAAGCTTTAGCTTGAGGGCCAGGGGAGACGTGTGCCAATCTCTGGTCAGAAGTAGCTTTAGTAGAAGACTCATGGCTGGGACCTTCTGTAGATATCTGGGAGGTGTTAACTGACAAAGGGCCTTTCTCCGACTGTGTCAAGCTATTAGTAGGAGTGTCAACATATCGGCTCAACTTCCATGAGAGCAAGTACACACATACTTTACACTGCTGGAGAAACGTGCCCATAAGCCTGGAGTTCAGAAATTAGTATCAGATTACCAACACACAAGCTTTCTTGGAATGACCTACCATGTATCTTTTTTCGCCGCATTCTCTAACAAAGATCTTGCAGCGAGTCGACCTTGACGAGTTCGGAGGAATTGATAGAGAATATTGATGGAAACAGAATATAAGGAGCTGCTGAATCTCTTCAGAGCAAGTTGTACCAATCAGGCGAGCTCTACATAGAAGGGCCGTCCCCTCAGATTATAATAGGCCCGAAATTGTTGACTGGCTACGGGAGACTAGGCAAGCTTTAACAAAGATCGAGCATTTATTGGGACCGTGAGAGTGTGGTTCCGAAAAGGCGGATACATCACCGTATTAGTCATCTTTACTTGCCTGAGATCGCGTTCAACAAGTTCAACATTTCAACGTTCAACTTTCAAGCAGCTTTCAAGCAAATTCTCAAGTTGTACGTACGCTCAACGTGAGCTGGCAGCTTGGAGGTATTCGCAAACCTTGGCAATCTCTGATTCAACGCCATTTGACCAAGATTCCTCTTGAGCATGCCCTCGTCTGCGGATTCCTTCTCTGCTCGCCAAGATGATGATAATGTCGCAAGAAATTCGCTTGCTTCGTCACATACCAATAACTCGCGACATAGTATGTGGACTTACTTACTGATCGAAACGGTTGCTTAACACAGACAGCAGGCTCTCTTCAAGGGCCTTACCGTGAAGGGATTCTCGGATCTAGTTTTCCTGTATGCACTGTTGTTGAATCACCAACTTCATCCTCCTATACTTATACACGCTCGTTATTACCGCTCGGAAACGGATTCGGCTTATATGAGCCCGAAGGAAGATATTCACGTCCTCAGGAGCACCTATTTGGGAAAAATGCACTGTTGGGCGATGTTGGGCAAATAAACGACAATGGGCGTTTTGATTTCTCTTTCAATATTTTCTACCCTTGGAATCATCCTATCCAAAACACGTATACCCCTCAAACCTTCAGTCCTATTTCTCCGTCTCTTTCTGCCAATGAGGCTTCTTCAACAGAAAGTTATTTCCCCCCTGGGACTGTCCTATCAAGTGAAGGCATCAAAGTTTCTCGCAAATCTACCACTCCTCTGTAAGACCTGTCCCCTTCCTTTGAGTATGTCATTGATAAGCGATTCTTTATAGAAAAGTTGAATTTGAAACTTCAGCGAGAGAAGGGGCGGTTCTCGTTCTTCCTACAGGTGCCGATCGCGAAGAATTCGTTGATCCCTCCAGACTTTATTCATACGTCAAGGACAACGCAGTGCCGTGGTATCAAAATCACAACGGTCATAATGGACAGCAGACAACCTATGGCCTCGTAAATGGTACTCTATATATCATTATTGGAATCGATCGTGTGCAATCATGGGCAACGGCGGTTTTTCCCTCAATACAAGCAGACGGAACTCCTGTCAAGAGAAGTCATCTGACATTCAAGTACACCGAGGGCAAGGCGAGAACACCTTGGGAAGATGGCAGTAAAGGCATTGTCCAATACCGGTCAAAAACTCTTCCTGAGGGGAAGCGTGGCATTGTGTTTCTACGACTGATGGCTGTTGCTTTGAGCCCGTTGGAATGGACACGATACATAGCATACACGTCGCCGGAAGCTCTACCTCGTTATCCTATTCCATCGGCTCCGAAGTCAGAACTTCAACAGCTCATTCGAAGATTTGTCAGTCGCTTTACGGACAAATTGAGAGACGAAGATTACCTACGAGAGGTATTCCCCAGAGCCTGTTATCACATTCAAGGAATTTGACCATCTTTTGAAGTGCCTTTTCTACCCATCGCTTACTCTCCTTCACATTATGCTTCTAACGGCACGTCATTTTTTTTTTTCTGTTTTCACAATACTCATTCCTCAAATGTAGAATCAATCAGCGAAGGTTGGGATTATCACTGATTCTATGTGGTTATCTTGGATCGGCAAAGTATGGTATAACGCTCTCTGATAGGACACAGCCTTACATTGTTTTAGAGCTCGCTTACACATCCTGAAGTCATCAATTTCATGCTCAACGTACTGACAAACTCTGATGTTGTCAATACTGACGGTGAATACATTTTCCTGTCGTACCAGAGCTAGACTGATTTATACCACACAGGAGTTCTGATCCTCGTTACCAAAGATAAAGTAGATACCGTAGCGGTAAGATTGCTTTTACATTGCAAGTTACTATTAGCTGACATCTTGGATTTAGGACCAAGTACAACTCAAGAAGCGCGGGGTACTCCCTCAATTCATGGGCCGTATTTTGCCACGGATTATCAAGCCTAAGGAGTCTAACACTCCCGCTATTATCCAGAACGTGTACAAAGTCTTGAATCCAAATCCGCTATAGCCTTTGTGTCTCCTGGTTATTTCTTTGAATCTGCCTATGCAGTTCTGAACCAGGTTATACAGCTGTCTTGTTGCTGCCCAACAGACTGCGTTGAGCAAACGCCAACGTCAGAGCCTTAACTTGTAGATCTTCATACCGTGGTCTTTTACATTTAATAAATTTGTTGGATATTGTTGGCAATCAAAAGAAAAAAGATGAGCCTAACAACAATTCAGACTTCACTAGCTTCACTGATCGACTCAGCGAAAGGCACATGCAAATTTCTTCTGCTGAGTCCTGAACAATGGCCATGCATATGCGCGCAATGGTGCGTTAATGTCACTAAATAACTGCCCGCCCTATCTCTGCAAAATGCAGTACCACTCAGTCATCACACCCATTTTTACCAGGTATTTCTTCAGTGGGGCAATTGGGAACAGTGAATTCGTTTGAACTGCCCATGCGCTCCATTCCTCAGTCATTTCCCAGTGCGCACCAAATTGTGGGCCTCGGAAATGCAATGTAATTCAATTACTCACTATGTAAGTAGATCAATTCATCGAACCTTATTCTGTTGTTCTACACACAGCCGGTAGCATTATTGCTGAGACTCGGGATGGGTGTGTATTTCCGTATTCGAAATTCGAATGCTGAGCTCGGTTGCTACGCCCGCGGAGTGGTGCTTTTCGTCCACAATGAACATTGTCATGAATATCACGGTGTCGACACCTGCCAGGGAGCCGCATCTATTAACTGTCAATAACAGAGTCGGCCGCCTTGTATTCGTGAATTGAAGAGACCAAAGCATTGCCCAGTATCACCCGAGTTACCGTTAGGACGGTGTCGGGTCTAGTGCCTAGGCGGACGCTTGTGTTGAATGCCTGGAGAAACAGAGGCACTGGCCATTCTGGAGACGATTGTATCGTCCAGTCTTTCAGCAACCGCCCAGGGTCCCCCAGCAAAATTAGACTGCAGATAGCGAGAGAGGGCTGCGGACTTGACCTGGACTTTTATGGGACTATTTGTACTTTACTATTCCGCACTCTGTAGATTTATCATTTTGGGTTTGTGAAGCACGCTCATGTTTCATGTGAGAGCGACCAGAGGAGCAAGTCCAAATAAAACGACCAGCGATACGTTGTTGTACGGGTACACAGGATCAGAGAGTTCTAGTCAGGGGTTGCACATTGAAAATGGCAGGTATGAGGGCACTAAACTGCTAATATCGTGCTGAATGGACGGATGCAAAAACAAGGGCCTATCCAAACTTTGCCGGGTGAAGTTTACCCGGCGAAGCCTCAAGAGAAAGATCGGCTAGTGACGCGAGGGGGCGAACCTAGAGGCGTCAGAGGCTCGCGACGCAGAAGGGGACATGGGCAGTGAGAAAAGGGGGTCAATCTTCCACTCTCAAGTGCTCGAACTAAGGCATGTACAGCAGTTGTGAGAGCTTAAAATCGCAGGCAGAGGCTTAAGTCGACACCGAGCAGAAGTTACGGCTGCCTAGTCCAAAAATCTACCAGATTCTGAGGCTCGAGCACGCGAGTAGCATATCCAGTCTAAGCCCATCATTTTTGCGAATCCGTCAGAGACGATGATGGCACTTGGAGCCAGGGATAATCGATGAGCTCAGGCGCCTGGGTATGGGCGGACTGCCGGAAGCTGCCAAAGGTCTGTGTGTGCCCGTGGTACCGGCGTTGATACGGGGTCGTTTTCTAGACGGCGACCTGGTAAGCAAATATCCTTCGAAATAGTTGCCTAGTAGTGAGATGCCAAAGCACCAAGCGATGAATGACTTGGAGTTACGCGGCTTCCGTTTTGTCGATTCAAAAGATCTGATTACTTGAATCCCCCAGATGTCACCGATACAAAAGGCGTAGAAACTCACCCTCCCGTCCATCCACATTACCAAGTTATCCTTGACCGCAGGGTGGAATAGGTACCCGAGCCGTGTAACGTAACCATATCTGTAGGCTTCAGACAGTTTCGTTGATGGGAAGTCTCGAATTGAAGCGAGGACTGGCGAGGACTGGCGAGGAATTCGAATACATACAAGTGTTCTGGAGTTGCAATGCCACTAAGAATACAACTCGGAAAAATGCTCTGGAGAGCAGGGTAGGGGGAATTGGTAGTGGGGAAATGGCAAAAACCAAAACTATTAATAATATTAATAATCCTTGCCGGAATATGCCGACGTGCTCGTTGCAAAACCCCATCGCACCGCCTTCCAGCCGAATAAAGCAACGAAAATATTAGCAGAGGACTGGTTTATTTGAATTAAAGTGAAGCGATTGATTTAATAATACATACATACACCACCAAGAACAAGGAATACTATCACGTGTCGGGTCTTTCAACATGTCGGGTCTTTCAAAATTGAGGTCTCTTTGCCTCGTCTCTCTACCAACGCATT